>JAHRHZ010000002.1:4593495-4607534 GCA_024137785.1 Ginglymostoma cirratum
GATGAAGGGTCTAGGTCCGAAACGTCAAGTTTTCCTGCTCCTATGATGTTGCTTGACCTGCTGTGTTCATCCAGCCCCATGCTTGTTTTCTCAAAATATCAGGAGATGTTTGGAGGGGTTTAAATTTATGAACGAGTTTCAGCATTGGTTTTGTAAACTGCAGATTAATTTGACTAATCTGGTTGAAAGGTTTTATTAAAGAAGATTGATAGAGAGGTTAGATGTTGATGTTGTTCATATGGATTTTTAAAAGAAGTATTTAACAAAATACCACAAAAAGGGTTGCTTTTTGGTCAAAAACTCGGGCTTATGGACTAGGAAGATCCATACATGTACGGATAAAACAATTAACGTAAGGACAGCAAACTGTGAGTCATGGTAGCTCGTTCTTCCGACTAACAGATGGACAGTAGCTCCAAAATGTCAGTATTAGGTTCACAGTCTTTACTGCCAGACAGCTTGGCTATTGGAATGAAGAGTAAAAATTGCAAATTTTAACGTTGATATTAATCTTTGGATCTATGACCAACAGTAGGAATGATACAATTTACTGCAACTGGGCATATGTTAACAGAACGGATGTACAAGGCAGTGGGAATTTAATAGAAGCGTGAGATAATGCATTTGGACAGGAGCAATGGTGATGGGAATTTGGAATTAATGGCACAATTCTAAAGAACATGCACGGACAGAATGGAAAAGAATCACAGAAAGACTTGCTCCCTTCCCTAATGTGTGTAGCAGCAGATTTTTGAAAAGGAGAATGCCTGTGCTTCTTACTCTCTGACTGTGCGGACAATTTGAATAACCAACAGGAAGCTTTTTGTGGGTTTGGATGAAGACGACTATCTATTCACTCCTTCATCTGAAAATCTAATGCTATAACACTCACTAACCCAATCAAACACACACTCACTCTTGGAAAACGGAGAACAGTGCATGGTAACAAATCAATAGTTTGTGATTGATGGGATTGGCTGGTCTTGGAAACCATGCTTGATGTAGATGTTTTCATTCCTGTGGTGGAGTTAGACACATTTAGCAGCTAAAGTCATGAACCAGAGCCTTTGCAACATTCTCTCAGCTTGCTCCAAGTCATGGAGTTAGTTGTTTGTAATTTGATTGCCAGGAGGTCAAGTTTGTGGTCTCAAACTGTGACCTTTTGATTGAACAGTCCGCAATTATTAAGGCATACATTTTGCTGCTGTTATTGCTTTGCATTTGGCAGACCACATTTAAAAATAAGTAATGAAATAAACACAGATGCCTTACATGATGCGACTTTACATTGTTCCCTTCCAAATATTGTGTTGGTTTTAAACTTATTAGTCACGACTGTGGTTATTATTTGCCCAGACTCACCCTGGGGGTTTGGGACAATCTCCATCTTGGTTTCAGAGTGACCCATCCAAAGCAGGAAATTGTCTTTGGTTTCAGAGGTGGGCAGTGAACTCTCTCATCTGGAAGGTGTCCCTTTCCCTTTTGTTCTTTTGAGACCATGTGACAGTTTTGAATCGACATATCAGAAGACCTTTGGTAGACATCTTTTGTGGTCTACCATTGTCCAGCTTCAAAAGTGATGTCAGTTCCAGAAGATCACACACTGAGTTCAATTCATGTTGTAAAGTTCTGGTTATGACACGCCTGCACTGGAAATGACAAGGTGCATAAAACATTGAAAATGGCCAGGCATACTGAGGGAATAATTAGTAAAGTAAATTGAATCTTGAACATTACACATGGAGCTGTTGAAATCAAAACACACGGAACTTGTGTTGAGCTTTTATAAAAATTTGGTTAGGCTCAAGTTCATGTCTTGCATCCAGCTCTGGCCACCACCCTTCAGTTAAGGATGTGAGGCCATTGATAGGGAGCAGAAAAGATTTGGAAAAGTGTTCTAGGGATGAGTGGCATTAGCTACAAGGTTAAGCATGAGAAGGTGAGGTGATCCCTTGGGTTGATGGGAGATTTGATAGAGCTGTAGAAGATTATGGCAGGTTTGTTCAAGGTGGACAAAGATAGCTATTCCCATCAACATACAAGGACTGTGGGACACAAATGTAAAATTTGTGGGGTTTGGGAAAGGTGGTGTGAGGAAGATTCGTGTCAATACAATGAGTGGTAATTACCTGGAACTCCCTGTCTGAGACAGTAGTGCAAATAGAGATGTCAATGATTCCAGAAGAATTTGAGGGAAATGAATTTGCAGAGAGGCGATAGTAGAATGAGAGAAAGGGTTGACCGGATGATCCCACAGAGAACTGATACGGATTCGATGGGCTAAATAGTTATCATTCTGTGCCTTAATGACGCCACACCTCCAGGAGCAGGTTGTTGAGCCCCTCGAAACCATAGTGGCTGACTTGTAACTGAGCTCCACATGCTCCCCTTTAGTCCGTACCACTTATTACAATTCTCCACAGATTTAACATGGGCATTTAATCCAAACTTCAGTTCCATCTGTGGAAGAGAGCTCCACACTGCATTAATGCCTTGTGCCTAATTTCGCTCCTGAGAGGTCTGGCTCCAAGAGAGAAGGACAGATTTCAGTTTGTGGCCTGGGAGCTGCGTTAGTATAAATGTGATCTATTTGGAATTGAGAGGTGGAGGCATGTGACACAAAGAGGGGAGGTCATGTGCAAAATCAGGGCACATAATGTGTAACATGTACAACATAACATGTAACAGGGTACTCGGATACAGAGCAAGGTAATCAGGCAGAGCCAACATGGTTTTATCAGGGGGAAAATCATGTTTCACTAATTTATTGGCCATCTTTGAAGAAGTAACTTGTGCTGTAGATAAAAGAGAACCAGTTGGATAAACTGTACTTCAATTTCAACAATGCATTTGATAAGGTTATTGAGGGAAATAAGAGCTCATAACATGGATAGAAGATTAGCAAACAGGAAAGAGGCAATAGGTCGAAACGGCTCCTCCTGGTTGACAAGCTGCTCTGGGTGGTGCACCAAAGGGATCAGTGCTGGGGCTTTACCCTTTTAACATATTATACGACTGATCTGGATGAAGGAACGCAAAGTATGGTGACCAAAATTAACCAATTACTCAAAGCTAGGTAGGAGAGTGAGTTGTCAAAGATGGCACAAGGTGGATACAAAGGGATGCAGATATCCTAAGTGTGGCCAAAGATCTGACAAAACAGATAATGTGGATAAATGTGAAATTGTTTATTTTGGCAGGAAGAATGAAAAAGAAGCATATTGTCTAAATGGCGAGAGATTGCAGCACTCTGAGATGCAGAGGGACTGGGGTCCAAGTTCATGGATCACAGAAAGTTAATGTGTGCAGGCATTTGTTTATTTATTCATGGGATGAGGGCTAAGGCAGCATTTATTGCCCATCCCTAATTGCCCAGAGGGCAGTTAAGAGTCAATCACATTGCAGTGGGTCTGGAGTCAGATGTAGGCCAGACCGGGTATAGCCAGTAATCAGGAAAGCTAATAGAATGTGATCCTTTGTTGTGAGGGGAATTGGAGCAAGAGTAGGGAGATTATGCTTCAGTTATACAGGGCACTGGGGATACAGTGTACAGCAATGGTTGCCTCATTTAAGGCAGGAAGTGAATGGTTTGGGAACAATTCAGAGAACGTTTATAAGACTAATCCCTGGAGTGGGCAGCTTGTCTTATAAGGAAAGGTGGAACAAGCATGGCTTGTATCCATTGCAGTTTTGCAGTGTCAGAGGTGACTTGATCTAAGATGCTGAGGGAAATGAGCAGGTGGACGTGGGAAGAATGTTTCCTCTTGTGGGACAATCTAGAACTGGCGGTCACTGTTTCAAATTAAGGGCCCACCAATGTAAAACAGAGAGAAGAAGAACTTACTTTGCTCACAGGGGGTTGTGATTGCTGGGAAATCTCTTCCGCAAAAGGGAGTGGAAACAGTCTTTAATATTTTTAAGGCAGAGCTAGAGAAATTCCTGCCAAGGGACAGCACGGTGGCTCAATAGTTAGCACAGCTGCCTCACAGCACCAGGGATCCTGGATTTGATTCCAGCCTTAGGCAACTGTGTGGAGTTTGCATGTTTTCCTTGTGTCTGTGCCGCTTTCCTCTGGGTGCTCCTGTTTCCTCCCACAGTCCAAAGGCGTGTAGGTTAGTTGGATTGACCATACTAAATTGCCCATAGTGTCAAGAGTTGTGCAGGCTAGGTGAGTTAGCCATACAGGGTTACAGGAATAGGATGGGTCTGGGTGAGATGCTTTTTGGAGGGTTGTTATGGACTCGATGGGCTGAATGGCCTGCTTCTACACTGTAGGGATGCTCTGAAAGGATATCAGAGTTAGGAAGCCCTGTGGTATAATTGGATTAGCCATGACCTTACTGAATGATGGAGCAGGCTGGAACAAGTGGTTTACTCTCGTTCCTAAACCCAATGTTTTTGTTGGTACATGAAATAGCTCATTTGTTCGCAAGCCAACGGGAAACAGATTTACTTTATGATCAGAGATAGTAGGAACTGCTGATGCTGGAGTCTGAGATAACAAGGTGTAGAGCTGGATGAACACAGCAGGCCAGGCAGCATCAGAGGAGCAGGAAAGCTGACGTTTTGGGTCTGGACCCTTCTTCAGAAATTCACACTGCTGACCCATTACCCCCTTTTTTAAGGGTCAGTGTTGGTTGGCTTCTGTTCTCAGCTTCCTGGTGATTACTAAGGTGCAGAGCAGAATATCTATTTAAAATCACTTGTGGTAATTGGCAATAAACCTGCAGCGTTGTCACTGCTGTAGAGACAAACAGACCAGGAGGTTAGAACCCATGAACATATTCTGTAAAATAGCAAGGGGCAGAAGGAAGGTGAGTCTGGAATATCACCATACGTTGTGATGTATAAGTCAACCTGAAATATAAGATGAACTATGAAAATGTTATTTTCATATTCTTGACATATAAGTCAGCTCTCCTTCTCAGCGACAAGTTGCAATACTTGCATTAGGAGCTGCCCTCAATTTTTCACCACAGAAATGCAAGTTTGATTTAACCTATCCTATGAGGTTGGCACATGGAATGAAGCAGACATGGTGTCACAGAGAGGGAGGAGTGTAAATCACAGCCAGAGAGAGCAGACTCAGCACGACATGGTGAGTGTCAACCTGAAATGAACCTTCCACCAAATGAAATACAAAATTGGCCCAAATGTAGGAGACAGAGTGTGGTGGTGGACAGTTGCTTTTCAGACTGGAGGCCTGTGAGCAGCAATGTGCTGCAAGGATCAGTGCTGGGTCCACTGCTTTTCGACATTTATATAAATGATTTGGATGTGAATATAGGAGGGATGGTTAGTACGTTTGCAGATGACACCAAAATTGGAGGTGTAGTGGATAGTTAAGATGGTTATCTCAGAGTACAACGGGATCTTGATCAATGGACAAATAAGCTGAGGAGTTGCAGGCGGGTTTCAATTTAGATAAATATGAGGTGCTGCATTTTGGAAACGCAAATCAGGGCAGGACTAATACACTTAATGGTAAGGTCCTGGGGAATGTTGCTGAAAAAGGGATGCTATGAAAGGGTACAGGTTCATAGTTGTTTGAAGATGGAGTCACAGGGAGGCAGACAGTAAAGAAGGCGTTTGGTACACTTGTCTTTATTGGTCAGTGCATTGAGTATAGGAGTCGGGAGGTCATGTTATGGCTGTACAGGACATTGGTTAGGCCACTATTGCAATACTGTGTTCAATTCTGGGCTCCTTGCCCTAAGAAGGATGCTGTGAAACTTGAAAGGGTTCAGAAAAGATTTACAAGCATGTTGCTGGTGTTAGAGGGTTTGAGCTATGAGGAGAGGCTCACTAGATTGGGGCTATTTTCCTTGGAGTGTTGGAGGTTGAGGGATGACCTTATACAGGCTCAAAAAATCATAAGTGGCATGGATAGGGTGAATAGCCATGGTCTTTTCCCTGGGGTGGGGGAGTCCAAAACTAGCGGGCATAGGTTTAAGGTGAGAGGGGAATGATTTAAAGGGGACCTAAGGGGCAAAATTTTCATACAGAGGGTGGTGCATGTATGGAATGAGCTGTCAGAGGAAGTGGTGGAGGCTGGTAAAATTACAACATTTAGAAGGCATCAGGATGCATATATGAGTAGGAAGGGTTTACAGGGAAATGGGCCAAATCTTGGCAAATGAGACTAGATTAATTTAATATATCTGGTCGGCATGGACGAGTTGGACTGAAGGGTCTGACTCTGGGCTGTACAACTTGTTGACTCTAAATACAAAACTAACGTGGTAACACTCGCTAACTCCATCAAATAACTGCCCCATGGGGAGGGAGTGAGGAAGGTGTTGGTGAAAATCTGCTGTGAGAATTGGAGATGAAGGAATCTGCCCAGAAGAAGATACTTCAAGACCGAATGCACCAGAGGGGCCAGGTCCAGGGCAGGTCCTGGGAGGCATGGATCAGAATGCACTCTCAAGCAAGATCTTCTAGAATGGTGACATTGTCACTGAAGTAGGCAAATCAAACCACAAGGCAGCGAATATTTCCGAGCAACAGGAAGTTGGTGTGGCTGTCCCCTGTCATGGAATGACACAATCCAGTGTCTCAGGAGAAGACCAAACTCATACAGAGATTATCAAGAGACCTCTATCCAAAATGAACACGTTTCGGTGAATTATCATTGCACAGAAGCAAAGAAAGCAAATATCCCACTCAACACATTGACAAGGCTGGTGCAACATTCATGAATCTCAATATGGCAGCAGCAGCACAACTGTGGAATAGAAACCCCCACAGACACAGGAAGAATATGCAAACTCCACACAGAGTCACCTAAGTTGGGAATCAAACTCACATCACTGGTGTCATGAGGCAGCAGTGCTAACCACCAAGCCACTGAGCTGCCCCTTGATTTAGATCATAAAAGTTCATAGAAACCCTACAGTGTGGAAACAGGCCCTTTGACCCAACAAATCCACACTGCTCCTCAGAACATCCCACCTTGAACATGATGGGAAATTTAGCATGGCCAAGTCACCTAGCTTGCGCATCGTTGGATTGTGGGAGGAAACCAGGACACCCAGAGGAAACCCACACAGACACGAGGAGAATGTACAAACTGCACACGGTCACTCAATGTTGGAATCAAGCCCAGGTCCCTGGCGCTGTGAGGCGGCAGTGCTAATCACTGGTAGTAGCAGCCCAGTGGCTCTTTATGAAGCCTGCCTGCAGCTTTTTAAAGCAGGACACTTTCAGGTCCTCTTTAGCCTTTGATGTAATATACAGACAGGCACACAGACAGACTCAGTATATTTATACCTTCAGCCATTTACATGTACACGTTTCGACACATCAATGAAGAGTCAATTTTGCAATAAGTGGAATAGGTAAATGGCTGACAGTGTAAAAGCCTTCCCAGAGAGTTAAAATATGTTTCCTGCCCTATTTTGTGGTTTCTGCTGTTTAACACAGAGATCAGGAAGAATTTCTTCTCTCAGTAGGGAGTGAATCTGAGGAATTCTTTACCACAGAGAGCCCATCGAGGCTGGGGTCATTCAGTTTATTTCAGGCTGAGATCGACAAATCAGTAAGGGAATCAAGGGTTATGGGGAAAAGGCAGGAAAGTGGACTTGGGAATTATCAGAGATAAACGGTACTGCAGATGCTGGAGAATCCGCCATGCTACCTGGTTCTCTGGATGAATAGTCCAGTGTCAATACCACTAGGCCATAATGTACCCAGAGCTTTAGCTGGAGTCTCTGGATCACTAGATCAATGACATTAATGCCACTATCTCCCTGAGCCTCAACAAAAGGATGCAACGGAACAGGGTTTTAAACTCACACCTGGTTATCGGAGCTACCAGGATGGCAGATCCTGAGGGGTGGGGGTGGTGTTGGAGGGTTACAGGGTTGGGTGGGGGAGGGGAGTGGGGGGAGGAGTTATAATCCTCGCAGTGGGGAGGGAGGGTTATCACCCTGGAGGGGAGGGGAAGGGAGGAGTGGCATAGGGAATACCCAAGGGAGGGGACAGCTCCTTACGGACTCAGGCAGTAAAAGCTGCTCAACTAGTATAGGCCTCACACCAAATTAAAATGTGGCAGAGGGGGCCATGTGGCACTTCAGTAGGGAGTTAAGGTCTGAACAACCCCAAAGCAGTGAGCTGCTTAGCATGTTGCCCTGCCTATTGCAAAATGTCAGACTGTTCAGACACTTCACCTTTGTGAAGTAGCATCGCCTTGGCATCTGAGTCCTGAGGCAATGCCCTGCAGTGAGCTGGTCTGGTGCCAATCCCCCTGACCCATTGTTGGATTGGTTAATGGATCACCGACCACAGGAAGGCCAAAACCTTTTAAGAACAAGAGAACATCTGTATTTGTTTAAAACATGACAGTAACTGGAGAATGTGCAAATTTGGAGCAGGGATGGTGTGTCCAGGCTAACAACCCTGCTTCCCCATTCACTACCACTATGGCCAGTCTTCGATATTCACTCCACCTCCCTGCCCACTCCCTGTATCCCATGACTTCCTGAGAAACTGAGGCCCTGTCTATCTCACCCTTAAATTGCTCCATAATTCACCGACGTAGAGTGAAGTGAAGAGCTTTCTGTCATCTCCATCCTAAATGACCAGTCTGTATTCCAAGATCATTGGCCCGTTGGGTGTGCATACTCACCATTAGAGAATTAAAACAGCTGTCACTTATAGCTCTTTAATGTGGCATGGTTTAGTGAATGAATTCATTGTATAAAGTTACCTTTATCCACTCAAGGTGTTTTAAAACTGTCCAAGTTATTATCTTCAGCATCTGACACATTCACTTTGACTCCAGTCCAACTGTGAGGCTGCATGTCAGATATAGCACGTTCACTTTCAGAAATGCCTCCCCACAACAAATATTCATCCCCTCCAACCCCATTCGAATCTTACCATGACAGGTGGTGGAACCTGAATCCATTTAAAAATCTGAAATTAAGAATCTACTGATGTCTATGAAACAGTGGTTGATTGTTGGAAAAATCTTCAGGTTTTACTCATGTCTCTCTGGGAAGGAAATCTGCCATCTTCACCTGGTCTGGCCTCCATGTGACTCCAGACTGGCAGCAATGTGGCTGTCTCTGCCAGGGCCGAGCAAGCCACTCAAATAATCAGATGGGCAACGTCCTGGCCCTGCCAGTGATGCCCACATCCTTGAAAGAAAGCTGCCTGTAGCAGACACTATGTAAACTAAAGGGGCAGAGGGCTGTGGGATTTCCAATAGGTGAGCTCCCAGCTGACACAGAGTCTGGGGAGAGAACAGGGTGCCTGGTCACAGTGACTTAGTCCAGGCTGAAGGGAGCCAAGAGAAGTTGAAATGTGTAGGAGTTGGGAGGTCATGTTGCGGCTATACAGGACATTGGTTAGGCCACTATTGAAATACTGCATTCCATTCTGGTCTCTCTGCTATAGGAAAGATGTTTTGACACTTGAAAGGGCTCAGAAAAGATTTACAAGGATGTTGCCAGGGTCAGAGGGTTTGAGCTACAGGGAGAGGCTCAACAGGCTGGGGCAATTTTCCCTGAAGTCAGAGGCTGAGAGGTGTCCTTACAGAGGTTTACAAAATCATGAGGGGCATGGATAAGGTGAATGGCCAAGGTCTTTTCCCAGAGTAGGGGGGATTTCCGAAACCAGAGGTTTAAGGTGTAAGGAGAAAGATTTAAAAGGGGCCTAAGGGGCAACTTTTTCATGCAGAGGGTAGTGCGTGTATGGAATGAGCTGCCAGTGAAAGTAGTGGAGGCTGGTACAATAACAACATTTAAAAGGTATCTGGACGGGTATATAAATAGGAAATATTTAGAGGAATATGGGCCAAATGCTGGCAAATGTGACTAGATTAATTTAGGATATCTGGTCAGTATGGATGAGTTGGACCGAAGGGTCTCTTTTTCCGTGTGTAAGACTCTATGCTGATGACTCTATTTTAAGCATGACAAAGGGAAAAGCTTGGAAGAAAAAGATCAAAAGGGATACAATGGAAAGCAGGAAATGTTAAATGACAGAAGATGCGCTGGTGTAAGGCTAAAGGCGATGGCAGTCAGTCAAGTGAAGAAACTGAAGATGCTTCTTGGACTTGAAAAGGCTGACAGCAAACCAGCACTTTGCAAACAAATGACAGCAGTGATGGACTGAAATCAGTGAAGTCAATATTGAATGTGGAGGCTGTTTCGTCTGAAGAGGAGGTAACTGAACTTCGTCGGAAGTTGGTGGGGGTCAAGAACAGTGAGGTCAGAGAGCAGGCAGGGGTCTTTGTAAAGTCAGGGTCACACTTGTGCACTAAATCAAACCCAGTCTGGATTCAGTCTCCCCAGCATAGAGGAGCGAATATTGTGAGCAGTGGATACAGCTTGTTAAGGGGGAAATGCAAAATAAAGCGCAGTTTGGAAACCCAGATGATTGCTGAATATATATTCAGCATTTTCTGTTTCTGTATTTTGCAGAACAAAGAAAATATTGTGTATGAAGGGTAAAATTACCTCCAGATGGAAGAGAATGAGAAGCATTGCTGATTCATGCTTTTCGGCTGGAACGAGAGAAAAAAGACTGATCACTATGGAAACCTACAGAACCTGGCTGTGGACAGGCTGAATTATAAAGGACTGTGTCACACTTCCTGGTCAATACAAAAGGACGATTCATCGCTGTGGAAACCTGCACAACTGAACCACATTGTACCTGCGCTGCCTCACTGAAGGAGCATTTCATCCCATTGCCTTTCCAGTTCCATCCCCAGAGCTCTGCAAATATTTCCTATTCAAGCCTTTATCCAATTGCCTTTTGCAAGTCATCACTGAATCTGCTTCCACCATCTCGTCAGGCAATGAGTTCCAGATTATAACACTCGCCGTCTGAAAGAAATTTACCACCCCCGCCTTTGCAATGCTTCTTCGCTGGAGCATCAGAGGCTGCAGGGTGATCTTCAAGAGGTTTATAAAATCATTAGGGACATGGATAGATTGAATAGCCCAGATCTTTTTCCCTAGGGTAGGGGAGGCCAAAACTACAGGGCATAGGTCTAAGATGACAGGGGAAAGATTGAAAAGGGACCTGAGGAGTGACCTTTTCACACAGAGGTGCATGTATGTAATGGTCTGCCAGAGAAAGTGGTAGAGGCTGGTATAATTACAACGTGTAAAAGGCATCCGGATGGGTACATGATTAGGAAGGGTTTAGAGGGATATGGGCCGATGGTACTGGCAAATGGGACTAGATTAATTTAGGATACCAGTTGGCGCAGACAAGTTGGACTGAAGGGTCTGTTTCCATGCTGTACATTTCTATGACTCTGGTTATTGACCCCCTGCCACTGAAAGGTTCCTCAATTCACTTTTTTTTAAAAGCATTGAACACCTCTATTTAATCTGTTACCATTCTTTACCGTACAAGTACTCTACTGGGACTCGAAATCTTAACTCTGCTTCTGTCTTGCCGCAGGTACTGCCAGACTGCTGAGTTTCTCCTGCAATTTTCCGTTTTTATTTCAGCCCTCTAGTGTTCACTGTGCTTTGCATTTTTGAGGGGAGTATGTGAATGGGTGTAAAGAGGAGCCATGTGGGCCATATCCTTCAATCCAGCCACAAACGCAAGAGACAAAAAAATGCCACAAAATGATCCATAAGCATGGAGACATCCATTGAGCCTTAACAAATGATAGTGTAACAGTAGGTACAAACTTCTTTAATGCATTTAAAAAAGTGGGAGCTTTTACTTACCCCACTTGGGGCTTTTTGGAGTCAGGTTCTCCTTTTCATGTTTATTTTTAAATTTGTTCTCCAGATATGGGCGTCACTGGCTAGGCCAATATTTACAGCCCAAAGGGCAGTTAAGAGTCCACCACATCATTGTGGGTCTTGAGTCACGTGTAGGCCAGATCAGGTAAGGATGGCAGATTTCCTTCTCTAAAGGACGTTAGTGAACCTGATGAGTTTTTTACAACAGTGGTTGCCGGCACTCTATTTTCGTTGAATTCAAATTGGGATTTGAACCCAGGTCCCTAAGTGATCAGTTTGAGGCTTTTGATTGCAGCTTATTGACATCACCACTGTACCACTGCCTGGGCTTTCTGTTCACAGTGTTAAAGCTCTTGTAAATCATGCACAAATTGTAAATCTTGGTTAACTAAGTTCCATGCTGGACCAGTCTACAAATAATCCTGTTAAAGCCATGGAGTCTCGCATTATGAATAAAGAGTCCTTTCACAATCAAAAGCAAATTGTGGAGATTAAAGGCCATTTCCCCAAATAAATGAATTAAATCATGTTGCTTCTTTTGACTCTACACTGTGGCACCTTTCAACAGCAAGTGCGAGTTGCTGAGATCAGGAGGGAGGTGGAGAAAGTTAGAGTGAAGAAGCAGTGGCAGAATAAACAGTGAGAAGTGTGAGCGCCCGGGATTGTAAAGGATTAATGACAGAACATTGTATTACTTTCAAAAATATACTTAATGACTTTTATCAATAAAGTACATGTAAAGGGTCTAAACTATATCTGTACAGACTCTGCAGAGAAAAAGAATCAAACAAAACATTGGAATTTTTACATTTCTCTACAATTGCAAATAACAAAGACAGTTTCTACTCTTGTAAGAAACTATTTACATTCACTTTGTGGCCCCAGAAGGGTCTGATCTAAATGGACCGCCCATTATATTTTGGCAGGAAGACCTCAGGCAGTAGTCTTTCCCCACTGCACCTTGGTGGCAGTTGCCCCAAGCCTTAATGTGTCCCTCAGCACGTAGTCCTGGACCTTGGAATGTCTGTAACACTTGGCCAAGGTCATCTCTGGAAGACCGGTAAGGTTTGGGCAGACCAGAGTATCTTTCACAGAGTAGATGGTCCTCTTGATGCAGTTGATGTTTGTCTCGGTGTGCATCCTGGGGAACGGACGGTAGAGCACAGAGTCGTGTGTCACGGAGCTGCTCAGGATGAACCTCGACAAAAACCATTGCATCTCTCTCCAGACTCCGTTTGCAAAGGCACACTCCCGAAGGAGATGTGTGACAGTCTCAAGCCACTTCAAGGGCAGTGTGCGGTGGTGCAGACTGACCAGGTGTGCATAAAGGATCTCATGAGCAGTGCCTTTCTCAGCATCAGCCAAGCAATGTCTTGGTGCTTGTTGGAAAGTTCTGGTGATGAGGCATTCTGCCAAATGGCTGACAGTCTGCTCAGGGAACCACACGACAGGATCCACCCTTTCCTTTTCCCACTGGGTCTCAAGGATGCTGTGTGATGACCTCTTCTTGATGACTTGTGATCAAAGGTGGTTTCCTTTACAAATTTCTCCACAACGGACAGGTGATACAGAATGGTCCAACTACTTGTGGCATCAGCTTAAAGGAAGAAGCAGTTTGAAGTATTTTCTTTGGCCAGCAGATCAAGGTGAGTCTAAACTTTTCTGGCAAATTTAGATATCAACTTAATAAATGAATTAAATAATGTCAATTAGCATGATAGGACACAACAGCCCTGTGCTGTGCATACATTATTGGAGCTGCTTCTTGTGTCCTGGTGAACTGCGGGAGGCGTTGTCAGCTCAAGATCAGGGTTGTAGAAGTTTAGCAGCAGTTGGAGTTTGTACAACTCATCATTGAGGCTGAGAGCTACCCAGAGAGAATTACTCAGAAGGTGATGCTTAAAGGTCTGCAGAGAGAGAGAAAATAGGTAACCATTAGGTAATGAACAGGCAGAAAGGAGTTTTTACAGGAGTCCCTTAGAGTGCACCTCACTCTCCAACTGTTCTACAGGAGTGAATACCGGTGAAAGTGATGGTCCAGCTGGGAAATAGAGCTCAAGCCAGACCTACTGTATCACTGCTGGTTCAAGTTATAAAGTGGCAAGGTTGATAAGCATGAGTGTTTGGCGATTTTATAGTCAGAGAACAGAGAACAGACAGGCATTTCTACCGGATGTGAATCAGAGATGTTATGTAGCTTGAGATAAAAGGTACTGCAGATGCTGGAGAATCCGAGATAACAAGCATGGGGCTGGATGAACACAGCAGGTCAAGCAGCATCATAGGAGCAGGAAAACTTGACGTTTCGGGCCTAAACCC
>JAHRHZ010000002.1:4607934-4661630 GCA_024137785.1 Ginglymostoma cirratum
GCTTGACCTGCTGTGTTCATCCAGCCCCATGCTTGTTATCTCATGTTATGTAGCTTCCCTAGCACCAGGATCAAAAATGCCACTGAGCAGCAGTAGCCCCACCTACTGAGGAGATGAAGATCTGGAGGTTGTGGTTAACACCCACAAACTGACATTCTTCAGTGGAGTAGGACTTCTGAGTCAGTTCGCTTTTCTTTCCATTTTTTTCTCTTTTCTCATTTACTTTTTCTCTTTCATGTTACTTGCTTTTTATTGAAGAGTGGTGGTGTCAAGTAGACCCATTGCGGACTCGTGGCGCAGTGTCGGAGACAGGTTTGGGCACAGTAAAAGATCCAACAGCATCATGCTGCATTGGGAAGGTAGCCTCAAAGTGGCAGCGGTGGAGTCAAGTTTGGGCTGGTTTAGTACCCGACAGTATTGGTAGCGTCTGCATTGGCGAGGTCTATCGAACACTCAGTAGTGGAGGGCATTGGTGGAGGCAAGATGGCACTGGAGGGTGGTCACTTCCATTGCAGTGTCAGAGACGAAGGGGACTCATGCCTGGCCACCAGGCCCACGGCTCATGGCTCATGGAAGAGCACTTAACAAGAAGGACTGTAATGTGGACACTATTTCTTTTAGTTTTCTGCCTGTATATTAGAATGTAGAACTTGGAACAGTACAGGTCCTTTGGCCCACAATGTTGTGCTGACCTATTATCCTACTCTAAGATCAAACTCCCCTGCATACCCTTCATTTTACTTTCATGTGCCCATCCAAGAGTCGCTTAAATGTCCCTAAAGTATCTGACTCCAGTACCACTGCTGGCAGCGCATTCCACACACCCACCACTCTCTGTGTAAAGAACCTACTTCTGACATCTCCCCTATACCTTCCTCCAATCACCTTAAAATTATGCCCCCTCATAACAGTCATTTCGCCCTGGGAAAAAGTCTCTGACTATCCACTCCAACTATGCCTCTCATCATCTTGTACACCTCTATCAAGTCACCTATCATCCTTCTTTGCTCCAATGAGAAAAGCCCTAGCTCCCTCAACCTTTCCTCGTAAGACCTGCCTTCCAGTCCAGGCAGCATCCTAGTAAATCTCCTCTGCACCCTCTCTAAAGCTTCCACATCCTTCCTATACTGAGGTGACCAGAACTGATCACAATATTCCAAGTGTGGTCTAACCAGGATTTTATAGAGCTGCAGCATAACCTCGCTGCTTTTAAACTTATTTCCCCTGCCAATGAAAGCCAACACACCATACGCCTTCTTAACAACCCTATCAACTTGGGTGGCAAACTTTGGGGGATCGATGGACATGTACACCAAGATCCCTCTGTTCCTCCACACTGCCAAGAATTCTGCCATTAACCCTGCATTCTGCATTCAAATTCGACCTTCCAAAATGAATCACTTCACACTTTTCCAGGTTGAATTCCATCTGCCACTTCTTTGCCCGGCTCTGCATCCTGTCAAAGGCCCGTTACAACCCACAACAGCCCTCCATGCTGTCCACAATTCCACCAACCTTCATGTCATCGGCAAACTTACTAACCCACCCTTCCACTTCCTCATCCAAGTCATTTATAAACATCACAGAGAGCAGAGGTCCCAGAACAGATCCCTGCAGAATACCACTGGTCACCGAACTCCAGGCTGAATACTTTCCATCTACAACCACTCTCTGTCTTCTATTAGACAGCCAATTCTGTATCTAGACAGCTAAATTTCCCTGACGCCCATGCCTCCTTACTTTCTGAATGAGTCTATCATGGGGAACCTTATCAAACGCCTTGCTAAAATCCATATACACCACATCCACTACTCGACCTTCATCGATGTGTTTTGTCACATCCTCAAATAATTCAACAAGGCTTGTGAGGTATGACCTGTCCCTCACAAAGCCATGCTGACTATTTCTAATTAAACTATGCTTTTCCAAATAATCATAAATACTGTGTCTCAGAATCCTCTCCAATAATTTGCCCACCACAGAAGTAAGACTGACCAGTCTGTAATTCCCAGTATAATCCCTATTCTTTTCTTGAACAAGGGAATAACATTTGCCACCATCCAATCATCTGGTACTACTCCAGTGGGCAGTGAGGACACAAAGATCATCGCCAAAGGGGCAGCAATCTCTTCCCTTGCTTCCTGTAGAACCTTGGGTATATCCCGCCTGGTCCAGGGGACTTATCTATCCTCATGTTTTTCAAAATTTCAAATATCTATGATTATTTTTCTGTGTATTAAGACAGAACACTTTTCACCGTATTTTGTAACAAAACACACATGACAATCAA
This sequence comes from Ginglymostoma cirratum, assembly GCA_024137785.1. Classification (NCBI taxonomy): domain Eukaryota; kingdom Metazoa; phylum Chordata; class Chondrichthyes; order Orectolobiformes; family Ginglymostomatidae; genus Ginglymostoma; species Ginglymostoma cirratum. Next base: position 4,610,225 of record JAHRHZ010000002.1, read on the forward strand.
AAAACTAATCAAATCAAGGGAGGATGAAGGATAATGTCTGCAAGCAGATTTGAGAAAGATGGAAGGAAAGGACGAACTGAAATCTCAATGGCTAACAACCTCTCACTTACTTTCAAAGTACAGTCAGATTTGTAATGGTAGGAAATGGACATTAAGGGTGGAGATCTCATCTACAGGTAGAAATATGGCCCAGGTATATGACCAAAGGACCATCTGTGGTAATTCTGTTGACAAATTCTATTGCTCCAGTAGAAAGTGTGTTCAAAGTAGCTTTCGGATGAACACATTCCAGACAGTTTCCCAGAGTATGAGTCATTGAACCAATTGGGGAAGCTGCTATTTTAGCTCCTATTTTGAGTAACGAGATTGGATTAATTACTAATCTTACAGTAAGGAACCCTTTGGGAAAGAATTATCATATCAAAGAACTTCACTTGAGTTTGAGAATATGTAAATGTCTGATGCAAGAGTAAGAACTTAAATTCAATTACATTAATAGACAGGAAATGAAACAGAAAGCCTGATGGTACATGAGCAATGGCAAAGATTTAAAGATACATCTCACAATTCTCTGTAAAAGATTACTTACAAATTCTGTGCCTAATACCACCTCACTAACGCCTGAAGAAGGACCGAGGCTCCAAAAGCCTGTGTTTTCAAACAAACCTATTGGACTATAAGCTGGTGCCGTGTGATTTCTGACTTTGTCCACCCCAGTCCAACACCGGCACCTCCACATCATTCATAATTCTCAACACATCTCCATTCCGTTGAGAATTTATATGCCAGGAAAAGGAAATTATCTGTGATTAGCTAAGAAGATGAAGGATCACATTCGGTTAAAAAAAGCTGAAAGAGTTACAGATATAAGTGGTAAATGTGAGGATTGAGAGTTTTAAGTAACAGTGGAGTATTTTCCGAATAACTGTTAAACAGAAAGCAGAGTTATAGTAGTGATCGATACGAAAGAATGGCTGCCAGGCCTTTCAGAGGGCAACTGAGAGTCAACTACATTGCTGTGGACCTGTAGTCACATGTAGGCCAAACCAGGTAAGGATGGCAGTTTCCTTCCCTGAAGGACATTAGTGAACCAAATGGAAATTTCCAACAATCGACAATGATTTCATTGACATTAGATTCTTACTTCCAGATTTTTTTGTATTGAATTCAAAATCCACCATCTGCCATGATGGATTTCAAACCCAGATCCTCGGAACATTGGCTGACTTTCTCCAGTGATAGTCTCGCGATAATTCTGCTAGGCCATTGCCTTCCCAGCAAAACGGCAAGACATGAAAATACAGATTGTGAGGAAGGTGGTAGCTAACATAAACATGCATCTGAAAGTAAACCATGAAGAAACGAGAAGCTTTTCACGTTTCTGGGAAGCGCAGGAAATCCGAATATTTGGTGTCCCTGCACATTAAGTTAAAAGGCAAAGACAATAAGCATTTAGAAAAGCTAATTGCAGGTTGCTCTTTATTGAAAGGATATTGTTGTTAAAAAGTAAGGAAGTCTTGCTGCAGATCTGCAAGGTTTTAGTGAGACCACACCTGTAACAATGTGTCCTGTATTGAAGATAGGACATTGTTGCTTTATAGGAACTCAGCGATGGCTCATCACATTTTTCCAGGTCCGAGATAACTGTCCTAGCAGCCGGGATTGGGTACAATGTGCTAGAACTATAATCTCCACAGTTTAGAAGGAGAAATGATCTCATTTAAACGTAGTGAGGGGCTTATTTGCCACCCCAGAGTCTCAAACTAAGCAACAGAGTCTCAGGATAAGTTGTTGCTGTTGAGAAGGAGTCAGCCATTGAGGGCCAAGGTGAGGGAATACTTCAGCATTTAAGAGTCATAGAGTCATACAGCACAGAAACAGATCCTTCAGACCAATCAGTCCATGCCAACCACAATCCCAAACTAAACTCATCCCACCTGTCTGCGTTTGGCTCATATCCCTCCAAACATTTATTATTAATGCACTTATCTAAATGTTTTTTAAGCGTTGTAACTGTACCTGCATCCACCACTTCCTGTGGAAGCTCATTACAAACACAAATGCAAAAAAGTTGCCCTTCATAACTTTTTAAAACCTCTCTCCTCTCACCTTAAAAATATACCCCCTAGTCTTGAAATCCCCAACCCTAGGGAAAAGACACCTGCCATTCACCTTATCTATACCCCTAATAATTTTATAAACCTCTGTAAGGTCACCTCTCAACCTCTATGCTCCTGTGAGAAAAGTCTCATCCTCTCCTTGTAACTCAAACGCACCATTCCCAGCAACATCCTGGTAAATCTTTTCTGAACCCTCTTGAGCTTAATAACATCCTTCCAAAACAGGGTGACCAGAACAGGACACAATACTCCAGAAGAGGCCTCACCAACATCCTGTACATCCTCAACATAATGTCCCAAGTTCTATACTCAAAGCACTGACCAATGAAGGCACGCATGTTTAACACCTTCTTAAGCACCCTGTCTACCTATGCAAACTTCAAAGAATTACGTACCCAAACCCCTACGCCTCTCTGTTCTACAAAACTACTCAAGGCCCTACTTTTAATTTTACAAGTCCTGCCACTGTTTGTTTTACCAAAACACAATACCTTGCATTTATTCAAATTAAACTCCACTTGCCAATCCTCAGCCCATTGACCCAACTGATCAAAATCTCTTTGTAATCTCAGATTGAGAGTTGTGAATCTCTGTATGTCTCTATTCCAGAGGGCTATGGTTGCTCATTGGGTAAATTCAAGGCTGAGAGTGACTGATGTTTAGCAAATAGAGTTGAGAAAGGAGTTCAGGTTGAATCTCAGCCGTGCTGCTGTTAAATGTTACAAGTTTGAAAAGCCTTGTGACCTACTCTTACTCTTACTTTGTACTTCTGAAACTAGCTGCTAAACCTAAAGGAGATATTAAGGATGAGAAAGAATTTGAGGAGGAGACAGAGTGATTAAGGGAAGGAAATTCAATATCTGGGGCCGACACGGTTAAACGTTAAACTGCTGATGGTAGAACGTAAGGGAATTTACAAGAAAAAACAAGAGTCTAGGAACAGATTTTGGAGAGTGTGAATGTGGAACATGGACAGGGGAAGGTGTACAATTGCAATGGCATCGGAAAGTGCAGAGATTTACAGAGGGGGAAATGGATTTAAACACAAACTCACTCTATGCAAAGTTAGCAAGCAGAGGTTGAAATAGTTGTGCCCTGGAAGTGACAAAAACAGTAAAGCAAAGCATGTTTTTCCTGCTAGAATCCAAGTTAGGGATGAATAGAGCTACATGTATATTTTTATGCCCCTTAGTTCCAGCCCCACACCTGAGATGCAGAGACTAAACCTTTTTAATAAATCTTCAGAGGTATGATCTCGTCAAAGCCCTGGGCAGCAAATTCTTCTTCTCTGGTCTTTTATTGAAAGGATTTTGAAGTGCACAAAGTACATGTTTTACTATACTCAAGAGTGACTACACTACAGTCATACTTCACTGGCTGTAAAACAGGCTATGAAAAGCACTATATCAATGCAAGTTCATTGACAATTTGACCTCCTAATTGTGTCTGAAGAAGGAAGTACAGACCTTAACTTTAAAGACATTAACTATAGAAGACATTGTAAAGTAATTTACAACTGAAGAAGGAAGTAAGCATTAATCTTTAAAGAGACTTTAACTTACTGGTAATGGAGAGAGGTCAACAACACAAAGGACTTTTAAATCGAACTTCACACAATCAAGGTGAAACATCCGTCGAAACAACGAATCCCGTCCCAACAACAATGGAAGTGCTAGCCGTCACCGCTTCACAAGGCACCAGGAACAGATTAATGAACTGAGTACACGACTTGCGGGGGGGAAGGTTGGCGCTTGACGACGAATGTATATAATCTTTGAAATCATCCATAAGAGCTGAGAAGCTGTAAGGTGAGGCCCCTTTGAGGTCCCTGCTTCTCCCAAAAGCTTTTGTTAATAAAACTGTGTCTGATTCACTGCAGAATTGTACATGGTAATATTTTACCTGCAACAAATTGGCGTAGTCGGCAGGATCCTGTCTACGGTCTAGACACCGGGACAGGATACTGAACACAAAGTTCAGTGAGTCGGACCACAGTAGTTAATGATCTGTTGAGTGTGGATGTGAGATTGTGAGACGGTCTGTCGTTTGAGTTGAGCAAAATCGGACAAGGAGGTCTCTAACATGCAGCCTGAACCGGTTGTTAAGAGGGGATTCCCCCACGCGAAGGTCAGGACCCTAAAGTGGGCGTAGAGACTGGAGAAGAGGTACCTGGGATGCGATACTCAAACATACAGTGTAAATGTGATGTGTGAGAACCACCAGGGAAAGTAGTAAGCGGGATACGGGGATTTGATCACCCCCATTGTAGGTATTGCTGGATCCCGATAGGAACGATCCCGAGTGAGACGCGGCCGGTGGGAAAACACGAGTAGTCGTGGCCAGTGGGAAAACGCAGTCAAGAGATTGGAGGACCCTGAGTGAGATGCGGCTGGTGGGAAAACACAAACAAGACGTGGCTGGTGGGTTAAACGCTGTCAAGAGATCACGGGAGATCAATGACCCTCTACTAGACCTCCAAGCAAGCTGATCGGGAGCGCGGGAAGTTGCGCACGGGTGATATAGCCTTTGGAACCTTGTTAACATAAAATGGTCAGACACAGTTTTTGCCATTTGAGTTTAAACATGTTTAAGGTACCGTACGTAGTCGTGGTGTTCCGTACCATCGTGGTTGCAGAGGTGCCGGGATTAGAGGATACCTTGTCTTACAAGACCGCTAAAGGTGTCAGGATTAGAGGATAACTTATTTTACGAGAACCACATACACCTACACGGTAATCAGACCGTGTGCTACCCACTTGCCCAGTCTGTTGCAGCATTGTTTGTAGCCACCCCTGGTGGATCCCCCTTGACCTATACACGACAGATACTGCGAACGGTACGTACCGACGAGGCATACAAGACAGATGTGTAGAGCTAATAAACTCAAAGTCCCCCAGTTGTGCAGGAACTCGGGGAAAGAACAGCACAATATGTTCAGACCCGCTGAGTTACCCGCTTTGCTTCTCAGGACAGGGATGGGGGTGCATCTATGCTCTAGTCCCCAAGAACGCCTCCTGTGCACAGACACAGTGCTCCCGCCAGCATTGCCAAGTGCACGAAGGCTTGTTTACGTGCACTTGTGATGAGCATCAATGCCTAAATGTAACTGCAGGCAGACAGTTTATTTGTGGACAGTGTAACAGGACCCATGTTCGTTCAGCCACATGGACGTACCCATTTGACACGTACCAACTGGTGGAGTCAGGTGGAAACTCCAGCCAGCCAGGGAACTGGCGGTACAAACAGTTCATGCAGAACAATATCCGGGAGGTCAAATGCTACTGAGCCAAGGAAGGCTTTGTGTTCCTCCTCAATGGGACTTTCACAACAGCCACACCAACCCTCCCAGTCCTCTTTGCAGTGGGGACAATAGGACCGCTTACCGTCCCATGCCCTTAGAGAGGACACACCCGTAGGAAGATAGTGACCCGAGCCATTTGCGAAAACTTCTGTGCAAACTGGAAGGACTCCAGAACACTGGGGTCGTCACTTGGCTATGGGTTCCTAGGGGCCCTGTCTCTGGGGGGAGCAGCGGAAGTCATTAGTGCCAAAAATAGGAACTACCTCATCTGTGGGCTGACCATCCTGGGAAATAGCACAGCAAAGGGGTTGGATGCTCTGAATCGAGAGCTTGCAGAGTTACGACTCTATGCCCAGCAGACCCAGTACGCAGTTGATTACCAGTTAGCCCTGCGGGGCGGGGTGTGCACGATAGTGGGAGACAGGTGCATAACACACGTTACGGATGAATCCTACAACATCACCCAGGCCATTAACGAGATCCGTCAACAGCTTGACGCCTTCAGGCAAGGCCCCGGGAGAGGGGATGATTGGCTCGGGTGGTTCCTAGGTGGCTCTTGGGGGACGTACCTTCTGCATGCCGTAATTATATTAATTGTCATCATTGCTGCTTGCTGTGTTGTTATGGCTGCCTTTAATTCATGTTGTACAACATTGACTGCCAGAGTTATGCCCAGTGCAAGTGTCCATACTGACGAGACTGTTGCGCGCCCCTTGAAGGATGGCCCAGGGACAGTCGGACAATGGTTGTAAGTGGTCTAGAGGCCATGACTATTCATGACTCTGACCACAAGGGGGGACTGCAGAAGGAAGTACAGACCTTAACTTTAAAGACATTAACTATAGAAGACATTGTAATTTACAACTGAAGAAGGAAGTAAGCATTAACCTTTAAAGAGACTTTAACTTACTGGTAACGGAGAGAGGTCAACAACACATGAGGACTTTTAAATCGAACTTCACACAATCAAGGTGAAACATCCGTCGAAACAACGAATCCCGTCCCAACAACAATGGAAGTGCTAGCCGTCACTGCTTCGCAAGGCGCCAGGAACAGATTAACGAACTGAGTACACGACTTGGAGGGGGAAGGTTGGCACGTGACAACGAATGTATATAATCTTTGAAATCATCTGTAAGAGCTGAGAAGTTTGGTGAGGCCCCTTTGAGGTCCCTGCTTCTCCCAAAAGCTTTTGTTAATAAAACTGTGTCTGATTCACTGCAGAAAATTGCACGTGGCAATATTTTACCTGCAAGTGTCCCAAATCTAATTAACTTAGATTAATTAACTAATTAATTTACAAAGATGTTGCCAGGACTGGAGGGTTTGAGCTATAGGGAGAGTCTGAATAGACTGGGGTTATTTTCTCTGAAGCATCGGAGGCTGAGGGGTGACTTTATAGAGGTTTATAAAATCATCATGGGCACGGATAGGTTAAATAGGCAAGGTCTTTTTGCCAGGTGGGGAAATCCAAAACTAGACGGCATAGGTTTAATGTGAGGGGAAAGATCTAAAAGGGATCTAAGGGACAACTTTTTCATGCAGAGGGTGGTGCGTGTCTGGAATGAGCTGCCAAAGGAAGTGGTGGAAGCTGGTATCAATTACAACATTTAAAAGGCATCTGAATGGATATATGAGAGGGATACGGACCAAATGCTGGCAAATAGGACTAGATTAATTTAGGATATCTGGTCGGCTTGGCCAGTTAAATCGAGGAGTCTGCTTCTGTGCTGTATGACTCCATAACTTACTTTCTTGTACAACTTCCTCAGAGAAAACATTAAATATTGTTTCTCTATTAATACCAAAAGTGAATAACCTCAGATTTCCTTAACTTGCATTCTTATCTGCCTCCGTCTTTCCCATAGGTTTGACCTATCTGCCTCTTTCCACATTCTGTTCTCCTCATTATTTATTTTCTGGTCTTCTTTCATATCGTCAGTGACTTTGCCTAAATTACACAGTGCCGTCAGCCAGCACTGAGCGAAGGCCCAGTCCTGATCCATGCACTACCCCACTGGTAATGTACAGCCAATCTGAAATGACTCACACGGTCAAACTGCTTTGTGCCCTTTCATCAATTATCCATGCCAACACCCACCATTTTGTTTGTGTCTATGCTTTCAGAAGGTTGAAGGTGCCACACAGCTCGGAGAATGCATTAGCTAGTGCGGCGACAGGGATTTTTTGGAAATTGAAATTCCCTTGGATGCAGTACAGACGATGCGTTATCAAAAAAGTGATTAATTCTCTCAGTTTGACTTTACAACAAGTCAGTGGCAGTTATCACAGAAGCAGTACTTCATGGAGGAGGACATTTAGGCTATCATGCCTGCACCAGCCCTTCAAATGAGCATCGTTACTTTGTGCCTATCTCCTGTTTTATCCCCAAACCCTTGCACATTCTTTTTGTCCAAATAACCATGCAATTCCCTCTCAAGTGAACCCACCCCACCATATTTCCAGGCAGCACATTCCATAATTCCTCAATGATTGAAGAAGACCGTCTCATGTCCCTTCTGCTCCTATTGCAAATCAGGTTAACCCTGTGCACTCTGGTTCTTGATCCTTTTATGAGCAGGAGCAGTTCTGCTCTATTTACTCTACTCAGCCCGCTCACGGTTTTGAAAATCTTTATCCGATCTCCTCTTTGCCATCACATTTCCAAGGAGAACAGTCCTAACATAGCTGCACTTCCTCACTCCTGGAACCACTCCTGTGTACTTTCTCCAATGCAATCACAACTTTGCTATATGTGGTACCCAAAATTGTACACAATATTCCAGCTGAGGTCTAACAAGTATCTTACACAAGTTCCCTGCTCTTATTATACTTTATGTCCCTACTAATCCGGCAGATCTGTATACTTTATTTACTGTTCTCTCCACCTCGACTGCCAGATTCTAAGAGAGGGATAAACAGACCATAGTTAACCGAGGAAGTTAGGGAAAGTATTAAGTTGAATGAGAAAACATATGAGGAGGCAGTCAGTGATAGCCCCTAGGACTGGGATAAATTCAGAATCCAGCAAAGGAGGACTTATAAGGTAAGTAAAAGAGAAAATAAACTACAAGGGCAAACAGCAAGGAATATAAAAACTGACAACAAGAACTTCTTTAAATACGTAAAAGGGAAGAGAGTTCAAAATAAATCTGGGAATGGCATGGTAGCTCAGTGGTTAGCACTGTTGTTGTATTTGGACTTTGAGAAGGCATACAACAAGGTACGTCACAATAAGTTGGCATGACAGCTAATGGTGTTGGAGGTAGTATATTAGTATAGATACAGAATTAGCTATTAGCAGTTCAGAAAACAGGGAGTGGGGAAAAGGGGTTCTTTTTTAGGTTGGTGACCTGTAATCAGTGGGGTTCCACAGGGATCAGTGTTAGGGCCGCAACTGATTACAATATTTATTAATGGCTTGGAGGAAAGAAGAAAATGTACTGCAACCAAATTTAGAGTCAACACAAAGATAGGTGGAAAGGCAGGTTGGGAGTTAAGTTTACAGAGAGATATTGATAGATTAAGTAAATGAGCAAAAAGTTGTTAAAGTGGAGCGTGACTTTGGGAAATTGAAGTTGTTCATTTTGGGAGAACAAAACTCAGAATGGTGCCACTTAAATGGACCTGGGAAAACTTGTAAGTGAAGCACAGAAAGCACGCACACAAGTACAGCTGATAATCAGACGGCTAATAGAATATCCACCCTTATTTCAAGACGGTTGGAGTAGAAGAGTAGGAAAATCTTACTGCAACTGTACAAGATGTTGGTGAGACCACAGCTGGAGTACTGCGGTCTCTCTCCTTAAGGGAAGATGTTATTTCATTGAGAGGCAGTTCAGAGAACGTTCACTTGGATGATGCCTGGTATGGAGCAATTGTCTTATGAGCAGAGGTTAGACAGTTTGGGACTCCACCCTGGAGTTTAGAAGAATGAAAGGTGATCTCATTGGAATGAATATGATTCATAAGAGACTCGACAGGGTCAATTCTGAGAGAATGTTTCCTCTCATGAAAGAGCCCAGGACCGGAGGGCACAGTCTCAGAATAAAGGGCTGCAAATTTAGGCTAGGCTGAAGAGGAATTTCTTCTCTCAAGAGAATTCTTGCCACAGAGAGGACAGAGAGGAGGGAACTCCCTAGGAGAGTTCAAAATGATAGGCTGTAGCGATTATAATTCCTTAAATTTTAAGATAGTTCTGGATAAGGCTGATCCTCGGGTGAAAGTGCTAAATTGGGGGCAAGCTAATTACAACAGGGGTGGGATTGGGGCAGCTGCTGAGGGTAAATCCACATCCGTTGTGGGAGTCTTTTAAAGGCCAGTTGATCAGAATTCAGTACCAGCTTGTTCATGAGGACAAAAGACAAGGTTGGCAACATTCAGGAACCCTGGGTGACAAGAGATGTTGATTAGTCAAAAAGGCAAAGAAGCATATTAGTAAACAGAAATCAGACAAGACCCTTGAGGAATACAAAAGGAAGCAGGAAAGAATTTAAGGAATTAGGAACATTAAAAGGGGTCATGACATGTCCTTGGTAAGTAGAAACCCAAGGTATTTTATACATCTATTAGGGGCAAGAGGGTTGCTAGGAAAGGGTAGGTCCACTCAAGGACAAAACAGGAAATTTATGCATGGAACTAGTGGAAGTGGGAGAGGTCTTTAATGAATACTTTGTATCGGTATTCATGAAGGACCCATATGATAGCAAGATTAGGGAGGAATATGTTGGTATTCTAGAGCATGTCAATATTGTGCTAAAAACACAAGAGGCAATGAAGACCGCAGATTCTGGAAGTCAGAGACTATAGGTGAAAGGCAGAAAAAGCACAGGTCAGACAGCATCCCAGAAGCAGAAAAGTCAATGTTCAGCCCAAAACATTGACTTTCCTGCTCCTGGGATGCTGTCCGACCTGCTGAGCTTTTCCAGCCTTAAGCTAGGTAAGTTACCAGGGCCCAATAGGATCTGTCTCAGGATACTAAAGGAGACAAAGATACTGGGACATTGACAGAGATTTTTGAATTGTCTTTAGACACAGGCAAGGTCCCACATGACTTGAGATTAGCTAACACTGTTCCTTTAAGGAGGGCAACAGGGATATTCCAAGAAATTATAAGGCAGTGAAGCTTGTCAGTAACAGGGAACAGGATTTATTAGAGATAACATTTTTTTTTTGAGCAGGTGGTCTTGTCTCACAAATCTGATTGGGTTTTTTTGAGGAAGAAGATTGATAAGGGGTAGTGGATGTTGCATTTGACAAGAGCCCCATGGGAGGCTGGCCCAGAAAATTAAGTCACATGGACACCATGGTGGTCACAGAAAACAGACCAATTATGAAGCTCTGTGACCAGTGATGTTCTGCAAGGATCATGGGAATAGAGGGCTACAAACCATGTGCAGGGAGACAGCATTAGTTTCGAAATGCCTGTTCCACAACAGACTCTGCATTAAGCACTAGGACTAAAAGAATCCGAAGGATGAGAGGGTGGTTGATGCTCCTGCAATTTCTAATCTTTCAGTCTTCCCTAGAGTTAGGGGGAAGGTGCCAGAAGACTGAAAAATTACAAACATTCAGACTTAAAAATTGTAAAGAGTCCAACAATTACAGGCCAGTCATCTTAACATCAGTGGCTGGGAAGCCTCAGAGAATGATTCAGGACAGAATTAGTAACTACATGGACATGTTGAACTAACTTTCTGGTTTTCCAGAAGGTAACAAAGGTTTGATGACTGCAATGATGTTGATGCAGTGCACATGAACTTTCAGGTTTTTGATACAGTATCATAACGTACTTGAGGAAAGGTTTAGGTCATGGAATAAAGGAAATCAGTAGCAACATGGAGACAAAATTAGCTGAGTCACAGGAAACTGATCAATGGATATTTTTTAAGGATGGAGTGTCCCAAGCAGTTAACGTGACCTTTGCTTTTCCCTGAAATACATTAATAGCCTAGACCTTAGTATGCAGGAGACAACTTTAGATCATTAAACTTGGAATTGCAAACTGCAAGCACATAGTTGGTAGAAGAGTTTCAAGTGAGAGAAATAAAAAAAAAGTGATATTCTTTGTCAGGGAGAAGACAAAAACAGAATTGGCTTAGAATTCAAGGGACCGGGGTCGCGGGGGAGAGCACGAGCAAGAGAAAAGAACGGGCGTAGAAATCAGAAATTCAACAGTCTGTGCAAATGTGCACCCAGGTAAGTGGCAGGAAAAATACAGAAGTGACATACAGTATCCTGAGTGTTAGTAATAGGAACAGAGAGCACAACAGCAAGTTAGTGATGTTAAACTTCGTACAAAAAAAAACAAACTTTCATTAGACTTTGACTAGAGTACTGCAGGATAGTATATTATAGCAAGGATACGAACATCCTGGGAAATTCACAGAAACAATTTAACAATGGTTCCAATTCTGAGGAACCTCATTATGAGGATAGATTGAAGATGCTGGGACTAAGCTTGTTTGAAAAGAGGGCAGAAAAAAACAAACAGCTGGATGGCTAGAGTAGAAGAGGGAAATTGTTAATGCTTCTAAAAAAGGACCTCAAGAGGCAGAGATTTAACAAGATCTCAAAAAGAAGCAAAACATGAAATGAAGAGAATTTTTCCATTTACCAACTAGTTAGGAATACACTGTCTGGAATTTGAACTTAGATGGAATAGAGGTATCCAAAAAAGGAAATGGACACTTATTTGGACAAAAAATGTGCAATGGTATTGAGGGGGGGGGGTGGGGAAAGAAGGAAAAAAAAGAAGAGACAGGAGATTGGTGTAGACATGGTGGGCCAAAAGGCCTCCATTCATACTAATATTTCTATGATTTGTGAATAGTAAATTCAGGACTGGGGAAAAGTGGTTTCCCCGTAACTACATCTTTCCAGGTGCTGTTTTGAAATCATTATCTTTGATTGCCATCTATGGTTATCATATTGGTTTCATACCCTTAATTTAGAAATGCAAAATGCAGTAAAGGCAGCAAAATTGTCTGCTAAATTAATGAGAATTCTTAGAGATAAGAAGCAAGCTGGATAAAGGGGAAACCAGTATACGTAATATTGAATATACTTGGATTTTCCAAAGCCAAAGGACACTTAAAAGCTCTTAGCATTGGGATAATGTGTGAACATGGAGAGGACTAGGCAACTAACAACAGATGCTGGCATAAAGGAGGCATTTTTTAGGATGGCAACTCAATTAAAAGTGCCACAATTATTTACAGTAATCAACTTGGAGGACTCATGGTCCTACATCTGAACCAGGAGGCTTTGGTTCAAACCTTACCCGCTCCAGAAAATGTATAACTTTTCTGAACAGGTCAACTTGAATGAGGGAAGTGAATGTAATAACATATGACCAAAAAAGAGGCAGAAATACAAGTGGCGTTGGCAGAGCCTGCAGAGGGAATTAACAGGCAAAAAAAAAGGAATGTGGCATAAAGATACACAAGTTGCACTAAAGCCATAGAAGGCTACAGGTCAGACCACACCTCAATACTTGAATTCTGATCCCCTCATTTAAAAGGAATTATATAAAGGATATAGACTTTAGAAACAGTCCAGACAATATTCATTAGGTTGACCCAGGGAATGCAGAAACTTAGAAGAGAGGTTGAGCAGATTTAGTTTCAGAGTTTGGAAGAAAGAAAGGTAACCTTATTGAAAATTACAAAATGATTCCTGGTGCACTTGACAGGGTAGACGTAGAAGAGATCATGTAGAGTTGGCAACTCTCCCAGTGTCTGGATGGATTTCCGCTGGATGCTTCAGTTTCCTCCTACAGTCCAAAGATGTGCAGGCTAGGTGGACTGGCCATGCCAAATTGCTGTACAGTGTCCAGGGATGTGCAGGCTAGGCAGATTGGCAATGCCAAGTGTGGGATTATGGGGACGGTGCCGGGGCTGGATGCTCTTTAGAGGGTTAGTGCAGAGTTCATGGGCCAAATGGCCTCTATCTCTAGAGATTCTACGAGTTAAAGACCAAAGGAATTTCTTTTGTGCATAGTGAAAGTGTGAAATTCTCCTCCATTGAGTGTGGTCTCAAGCCTTAAAATTCAATAAAAGGTAATCAAGAGTTTGGAGAAAAAGTCAGGAATTGAGTCGAGGATTACCAACCGTGAATTCCACAGAACAGCAGAGTAGACTCAAATGGGCTAAACTGCCTACTTCTGCTATGTTACATAGTATTAAAGTTTCATATTTCACCCTCCCATTCAACAGTACAGATTCAGATCTTCAACTCTCCATTTCTAACAAACAGGCCCAAAAAATTTTTTAACAAATTAGTTTTAAAGAACACTTTTACTGTACAGGTTTGAGAACTAAAGGTTTAACAAATACACATTGTCACATACAAGTTGTTAACTGCTACATGAGGTCAAATCTACAAGTAACAAAAAAACGGAGGAACGGACTGTAGAAAAAAACTTTACAGATTAAGATAAAAATAAAATCACCTTTACATTAAGAAACATGCGTCTCAATTGTGCATCTTCGTATATACAATACTTGTTAAAATCTCACTCTACACTCTCTTGTGACCTGCATCAACAGGCACATTGGTTCAGTCTTTACAATATAAAACATAATTATTTTGTAACAAAATAAATAAAACACCAGATAACTGGATGAAAAAAAGATTAAATTCGGCTGTCAGCTTTTCCTGTAACCTCTGCAGAAATGAAGACTACAACTAAACTGTACACATTAAAAACAATCCGTCGCTCCAAGCCAAGTCGTGCAACTGAATAAGACAGGGCACCAATTGAAGGATAATGTAGGACTATCCAAATCAGCCTAGTCCAAACCAACAAAAAAAAAGGGGGGGGGGGGGGCGGGGAAATAAGGTAGGCACATCAAGCAGTTGCTTACAGACTGTGCACTGACCAACACTACCATGGTTACAGCATTACTGCTCTGCATTCAAGTATCGGATGTATCGGAAAAATAAAGCATCGGGCAGCACTCAGCATATCTGCTCATGTTCAGCCAGATTAATGCCTTTTCAAAATGCTTCTCAAATTGCCATGCTTAACCAGGATCAGTAAACTCAGCAAGAGGAGCCAGTGGCCTCTGGACAGTGGCTGAACACACTAGGGATGGGGCACAATCCTTATGAACCATCTTCAAGATGTAACTGAACAAAAATGTGTAAAGAAAAGCAGTACTTCCACTGAACATTACTAATAAACATGGGTTTCAGAGTGACAGATCAGAGACCAACAGCTTAAAATGCTTTCAAACTGGGGAAAGACTTCCAAAACAAAAATAAGACTGCTTACTGCAACTCTACACATGGGATCAAAGCTGCTCATCCCTCTACAATTATCACATTGGATCCTGCACATGATTTTATGCAAAGAGAAGGGTGCTGAGTTTAGAGGCTGCAGTCTCTCTTCTGTACTGACTTTGAGTTGCCTTCCACTACTGAGAACCAGAAGGAACCAATCCTCAGCCTCGAATACCCCTTGGCCCCGGTCTGGCCTTGCACACGGCGTTTTGGGACAGACGAGTTAAGAGATCTAGCTGATATGTAAGGGAGTGGTGCAATCCTCTACCGTGTCTGTCCTTGCGATGCATCGCTTGTGTAGTTTTTTTTTTAAAATATAAAACCAAATCACATCAAACCATGTACACTGCAGTCAGTAACGGCAGGCAACGGGGACAGGCCATCTCCCAACAGTCTGGTTCATACTTCGTCCGACCCTGCAGATTAGTTCGAACCAATCCTACACCAATTTCCCCCTGCCAGAAACATGCCAATGCATCTGCCAATTCTAACCCGAGTCAGAATCACTTGTGTCTGATGAACTTGATCCACTGGAAGTGCTACTAGTGTCAGATCCTGAAGAACTGCTGCTGCTGGCGCTGAGGCGTGAAGGGCCTACTGGCTGAACTGGATCTGGCTTCTCAGTCGCTGCAGAAAGAGAAAAACAACATTAATAAAGCCGTGATTCTGACTCACTTATTTAAATCCCTTGAACTGCATGGGATAAATCTATTCTGCATTATTGTTCTCTTCTGAAGACCATCCCCAGCAATCTGCATCAACTAACTCATTCCTCCCAAAAACAATCTTTTTGATCAGTCAGCTTCCTGCTCTCACCTAAAGAGTGAGTAGGAGATTACTTGAGATGGTATTTTAGTATTTGGCTCTGGTTAATTTAAACCAGATCAAACTTGGAAGAGATTATGTCCCCTGCAGCCTGCTCTTCATCTGGCAGTTAACCCCAGATTGTGGATCATAAACAGATTAGACTCAAAATCTGAGTCCAGATAAATACACAAAATGAAAAGACATTCAAAAAGGAACAAGATCAGACAAGATCTAGTGTATAATCAAAGAAAATCTAATTGGATCATGTATCTCAGTATTGAACTTATCCTTTCATAACAAATTGCTAACACCAGACATTAGCTAATGACCAATACCTTTTTTGGGAGGTTTTTTAGTGGGATTCAGTTGTCCGCTCACATCCTGTAGCCTTTTTTCTAACTCTTTCTTCTTCTCCAGAGCTAATTCTTCCTTGGTCTTCCCTGCTTGCTTCTTGGCTGGGAGAACAAGGCAACGGCAATTAAAGTTATTTTGCTAAACAACCAACAGACTGGGTGCTAAAAAGAACAGGAAATCAAAAGTGACTTTGAGCTTTACATTTTGGAATCAGTGCTATTCGAATCACAGCTCAACTACTTTACACAACAGGTCCATGCACTCACTACAACGTTCACCAATTGCTCTCATTCCAATGCTGTCATCCAGATACATTTTCAGCTTTTTAATGCACCCGATTCATAATCTTGAATTTAGAGGAGGCTATGGAATTACTGCAACTAATAGGCGCTGAGGCCATGGGCTGCATTGGCCAACTACAAGATGTTCCTACAAGACCATGCAAACGAATGAACAGTTTCAATTGTCAAATTTCCAAAGTTCTTTTAAAAAAAAACATGCGGATAAGGGCATCTAGCTAGGCCAGTATTCAATAAATCAGCTCAGGTAAGGCAATAGTAAACTCTGTTCTTGAAATCTGTTTGGCCTTTTGGTGTAGGAACAGGCAACACTTGAGTTCCAGAATTCTGACTCAACTTGATATTGTTTCAAGTTCGGATGACATACTGTTTGGGGGCAAAATTTGCAGTTGGTATTTCCATGCACTTTCTGCCATTGCATGACTGTGGAGTAGAGATTGCTAGTTTTGAAGATGCTATGAAAAGTGCCTATAGGAGGCACACCATTGCCACTGTGCATTTATGGTGAATGAGGTGCCAACTGAGCTTTGTCCTGATTGGTGTCAAGTCCAAAGTGTTACAGCAGTATCCATCAAGGCTAATGGGGATTATTCAATCATAAGTTATGCCTCATGACAGAAGACAGGTACTGGGGAGTAGAGTCAGGATATCAACCACCCTCTTGCAGCCAGTGTTTAAATGGCAGGAACAAAAACAAAAGTTGCTGGAAAAGCTCAGCAGGTCTGACTGCATTGTGAAATCAGAGTTAATGTTTTGGGTCCAGTGACCCTTCTTCAGAGATCAGATCTTGTGGTCCCCTAATAGGAAACAGGGCCGAACGCCAGCAATCAGGTTGTTATTTCTTAGCAACTACTGCCTTCTTGAATTTGAAGATGTGGATAGGATTATACCTAGAGCATTTACCACTGTCAATTATGTGCTGGAATTATGCTGCAGCAGCTTGACTAGGGCTGTGTCTAGTTCTTGAATACACTTTCAGTATTATTGTTGGAACAATGTCATGGCCTAAAGCTTTAGTGTAGAATACCTTCAGCACTTACACTGTTTGGAGACAGGCATCTCTGCTCTTCAGCAGAATACAGTATTTTGGCTAGAAATAGTTGCAAATGCTTCTTTAGCAGCGATATTCAGGGCTCACCCATTGTTGAGGGACAGTGTCTTTGTGGAGCTTCCCAAACTACACTAGTCAGAAATTTCCCTTGTGGGCTCAAATCATGAAATCTACAGTCAGTCCTTATCAACTGTGTTGACAATCATACACTACAAAGCCAGGGCACAATGCTGGTCACAATTTACACCAGCTCCCATCCAACAACGACTACTTAGCATATGGGTCAGTCTGCAAAATGTTTACTTTGTAGAAAACTACTCTCCGCATTCTAGAAGAAAAGGTTGTGCCCTTCCAGATCTCTGGTCCAAAATTATAAAACAGAAATCAGGTAGCTCAGGAGAACAAAGTGTTTCATCTTCATGGCTGAAACATCTTTGTACAATTTAAAAATCCCCAAAATAGTATTATAGGTGCCCATATTATACTTACAGTAAGGCTTGCGAGGTTTCTTCCGTAAACAGGACATAACATAGCGTTCAAGCTCTCGAAGAGTGGATGGCTTTAGAGTTTCAAAGTCGATCTCAATCTCATCAGGGTTGGAGTCTCTAAGCGATGGCTCTCGCGACTGGATGATATGTACCACACGGCCTAGCTTGTCACCAGGCAGTTTGTTAATGTCCAAGCTCAACTGTCGCTTTTCATCGTATGTCATGGGCCGACAGTTGTCCTCCTCTTCTGAATCATAGCCAGGAGGTGGCGGTGGCGGTGGGGGTGGGGGTTGTTTCACCTTCTTCGGCTGCCTATGAACAGTAAATAGTATAAATAACAGAGTAGAATTAACCTGGCTCGACCCTGAAGCAAATACAAAATCAGTTTCTGGTTTTGTATCTATAAAGATTCCAGAGAAAATTATCCACAGCAATGCCGTTATTGTTACCAGACATTTTTGGCTGAACTACAGCACATCAAATTAGGCCACCCCACCCCAGGATTTGATAGTGAAGAAGTGTGCAGTTACCACCGAGCCAATGCTTGGAGGTTATTTTTCCGTTGGCTGCGTTGGCCTTGTGTCTCAAAAAGTGTACTTTGCATAAAGTTCAGACAAATTGACCAAGCCCAGAGCATTTAGATCTTTTGCACATTCCCAAATCCAAATTTGTAATGTCCTAACTTTAACAGTTCTGAAATATGGAGGCAGGATAAAAAAACCCCACTACATTAGACATCTAATTCAGTACACGTGCACTTACTTATTGTTACTCCCTGAACTGCTGCCTCCAGATGCTTTTTTGGACTGCTTTTTCGGTACAGCTTTTGATTTGGACGATTTGGACACTTTTTCATCTTCGTCTTTCACCTTGTGCTTATCTTTCCTCCTCTTTTTGTCTTTCTTCTCTTTCTTGTCCCGCTTTTTCTTTGGTTTGGACATAGGAGCCTGTGAGAGGGCAGCCAGCTGCTCGTGGACAGCCCTTAACTGTAAAAAGGAAACACAGTATTCCATAAGTGGTCAAAAATGTTAACAGGACATGCACTGCATTTGCACATCTCTGCTGCAATTACCAGCAATGGATCTATACATGTGTAGATGTAGTTGTAAACGTGTTAACGCTCCGAAAGATCAGAATTTTTAAGTTACTCTTTAATACTGAGCAATTAATACATTTTCAGTCAGAGAATGAAGCCATAACCCAGGGAATGAGAAGGACATGCAAAACATTAACTCAAACTAAATCTTCATTTTGGTTCATGCAGTTCAGGAGACACACACATCTTTTAAGTTTCACCTTTCCATCTTTGTGTTCATTCTTGTAGTTAGCTATTAGAGCACCAACAAAGAGAAACACGCAGACGACCACCTGATCCACCTTGTAAGCATGGCAACTCCCACGAGAAAGGACTTTAAATATTGGCTGTAAATTTAAGATCACTAGCATTTTTGATCACCTGCTCCTGTAGTTCAGCCAGCCGATTAGCTCGCTCTTCTTCTGAATCATCAGAGGTCTCTGTGTCTGATGAGCTCTCACTGCTGCTGTTACTAGAAGAATCAGATGATGATTTGGACACAACAGGAGGAAGTGGAGTTGGTGCAGGTGGGGGTGTGAATTCCATAGGTTCGTCTGGCATCTTGGCAAAACGGAATTCAAACACATCCTGAAAAAGGGTTTTGAGGGATTTTAGCATAAAGCTAATCTGGAATAAGCCACTTTAAGCACATTATACTTCTATAGTGAATATGCAAAAGCTGAAAACATCACAAGGGTACAGACATCTAATTGAAACCAAGGAGTACACAGAAGGATGCAATTTGGGTGTCCAAAGGAAACAAAAGTTAGATCAGAAAATTTTATTTATAGGTATACAGTGGCAAAATCGTGTAAGATCTAAAAGTCACAGATCACATTGATAAGGTTGTAATTAGATCTCATTTAGATTCTACCAACTGCTATGAGTGAATAAACAAACAAACAGTCTTGCTGCTATGGATATTTAAAAACATTGCAGTTATTCAGCTGTCTAAAAAGGTTTGGAATCATTAGCAGTTGAAACAAAATAACGCTTTAAAAAAAGGTTTGGGGAACTCCACTCTAATGCAAAGTTACAGGTATCAATTCTCCAAACAACAAAAGTTAAAGTTCTCTCAAAAGCAGCAAACTGAAATTACCTGCAGCTTCCTGGCCATGGCAACCACATCATGGTCTGGTGGGTTATACTTGTAACAATTCGAGAACATTAACCTTACATCAGCTGCAAATTCTTGTGCATCCTGATATTCCCGTTCATCCATCTTTCTCTGAAGTGAAGGGGGTGAATGGGGGGAATAAATACAGATCATTTAATAAGCTGCACTATAATCATAAAGGTTCCATTCTTAACAGTGAATGGCCTGTCAAAACAACCCAACTAGAGATTTCTCATTGCATCCCATCAATCCTAACCACCAATTTTTCAAAACTGATAAGTTAGACATGTTCGTAATAGAAGATGCATTAACACTCCAAAAGGCAAATCACTAATGCTGACAATTCACTATGCTGTTTCCAAAGTAAAAGAAAAAAAATTGCTAAAAACATCAAGTACAGCACCTAGCCATGTAGGAAAAATGCTAACATGCAGATAATACATTGCACATCTTCCCATAATTACATTCATTTGCTGGGAATACCATTTTGATGGCAGCAAGCGAATTTTAGTGACAGGATGCTCAACATCCTAATTACTAACTTGGGGTTTTTTGGTGAAATCTGGCTAAAATGCTAGAAACAACCAATTTAACTTGAGGATCAGGTGACCAGTAATACTGAAGCACTTTACAGTAGTAGTGGAAGAACAGGGGCAAAATCCTGTCATCTGCATCACTTGCCATCAACACCAGGAAGTGAAATGGTCCCAAAACACGAGCAACCTCCAAATACAGTTCAACTTGCAAAGGCCTAAAACAAGGCCAGCAGCAAAACTCAGCCAACAAACACCCCCCCCCCCCACCAATGCTAGTCCATTCAGGGGCATGAAACAACACAGGATACTGGGGACAAAGAAATATCTGTCCTAACACAAGCCAATTTTTATATGGTTTCTAACTAGTAACTGTGCAGAGTTTGTCATTTCACACTGGAGAACAGCAATTTGTTTTTACATATCCAAAAGAGATTCAAACTTCTGTTCAACCACTAATTTAAAAGTTTAAGAGTTCAGCAGTTTTTGGATTTTGAAAATAATATGCAATAGTTTCAGAGCTCTAAGAATACATTATCACCCACAGCTATGATTTATGGCATAATGGGCTAGGAATTCTTCAAGTCCTGTGACTGAAGTTAGTATTCATTCAGTTGAGGAATGTTGCAATGTCAAAAAGTAGTAAAAGATGATCTGATAAGTACTTGAAATGTTTCACTGTATCTGTCCAAGTCATTGAAAATGCTTATAAAGTAAACAAATGTGCATATTCCCTCACCCCAAATCAATTTAGACATTAGGTGTACAGCATACAATTTCTCATTTCCATATTTACTGAGGTAGCTATGGGAAGGGTTCAGCTATATGGTACAGTGAAACCTGCATTTAGCAGTCACCATTAAGACTGAAGGAAAAAGACAAGACAGCATTTAAATCCTGGGAAGTATCACAGCTCAACCCAGCCACTGGAAGCCTGACTACTTTGGAGTCAGTGGTTAAGTGTCGATTAATCCAGGTGCAAGTTCCATCCACTTAAACTGCTAGTTTCGTATTTTAACAAGCAGCAAATGTAACCTCAGGCAGGCAGCTGCTTACTCCAGGAGCTAGACATTTAATTCAATGAGTAAAGCCTTTGGCTGGGAAAGAGCACCATGAAGACAGGAGTCAGTTTAACGTACAGGTTTCACTGTATCCAGGTACAAACGATATGGCGTTAAGACAATGTGCTGCTTGGATGCGACATACTTTGATAGTGCTCAGGTCCATCGGATGCTTGATTATGTCATGGTAGTCATGAAGCCCAAGAGCTTTGGCGTCCACTGGTTTATAAAAGGGCCAGGCATATGCTGCATGCTTCTTTGACAGCAGCTCTTTCAAGATACCATTACAGTACTTCAGTTGCTCACTTAATTTGCCTTTCTTTGAACTCTGGTGTTGCTGGGAGTCTGGCAAGTCTTTTTTTGGTGGTTTGATGGGTCTGCCACTTTCCCGTCTGACTGGAATCTTTGCAGCCTTGCTTTCCGCTACTGATGGGGATGATTCTCCACTTGTTGTAACAACAGAAGTGGTTGGGGTTGTAGTATCCGCTTTCCTCTTTACTCCTTTCTTCTGTAAAAAGGAAGAAAGGCATTATTACAATCACGTCATCAACTCCCACGACCCCCACAGGAAGGCAACCTATCATCCAACTGCTGGTTTCACTTTAAGCTGGGCACTAAACAGGGAAAAAAAAAAAGTTACAGCAACTTATCCTGGGATCTTGCAAAGTACCAGTCTGGAAACTGCAGGCAAATGGTTACAAAGTTCATCCTGTTGGGCAATGTTTCAATACATCACATACTTTAGTAATCGCATACTAGCACAGTTTCAAGAATGTTAAGAGACCTGAACATACTTCACAGGATTTCTATTACATTACTAAGCCTTAAACAAGCTTAAAATAAACTAAACTAGCTCACTTGTGGCACCAAGTAGTGCCAACATGGCCAACAATTTCCACACTGGTTGGGGGTACCATGAAGGACTCACCTTCTCAAAACATGCCCCCCACGCAATCCTTCACCTGAAGCATGGTGACCCTCAGGTTAAACCATCACCAATCGTCTCTAATGAGAAAGCAGCCCCAAGGCCTGTTAAGACTATAGCAACATTACTGATCAGGACGGATCTACCTAGTCTTAGAAAAATGGTTTAAACTATCGTCAGTCATATTTAACAATGGAACTACACTACAACACCCAGCTTTTTGGGTGGAGAGGAGCACAGGGAAGTGGAAAAACCTATCCCAACCAACTGGAAACTTGCCAAAAATCACAACTTGAATCATGTTGAAAGGAATTACACTGACACCAATTAAAAAGAAAACAATTCTACTCCTATAGCAATTAAACAGGTTTAAATACAAGACAATTAGAACCAAGTAGATGACAGGCATCCATACCAGCACAACTGACCAATGAACACATCTCATTCTATTGCCAACTATCACAGCCCTGTGTCTTCTCCCATTCCCACAGCAAAACAGTTCTTCCACTCAGCATGTATCAAGAGTACAGTTACCTCTTGAAACAATCCATAGACTAAGATCACTACCCTAGAAAGACATCCCTAAGACTATTCTGAAGTGCAGCAATGAGTAATTAAAAGCTCTAATTAATCAACATTCTAATGCTACACATGTATACTCAAACCTATCAGAATCAGCCCACTAAATTGCCATTATTTTCAGTTTACTTTCTCTTAACATGAAAAATTCTCAGGCCAAAAGCAAACAAACAAATGCAGAAGCCTGATACAACATGGTGTCAGGTCCAGCAATATGAAAACCATGACAGTGAACTGCACAGCAACTGAACCACCGAAGCTGGAAATCTCATTTCACCTCGGCCTCAAGAAAGCCTGCTGCTCAGAAGACAGTCACGGTCCCTCCATCACTCAGATCAAGAAACTTCGTTGCCCCAGGACCAAAGATTCCTTCACACACCCCAACAGCAGCTGAAGGCTCCTTAATAGTGGTGGGAGCACTCCAGAGCAGACTATCCTCCTTGACTAAGTCACGAAGGAAGACCGGAACAGCTGTTTTGGAACAGCACCTAGCCGTGACACTTCCAATATATGTGGCTAGTTTCTATTACTAGTATATTCATTAAGGGATAGGAACACAGAATCTGATCACACAGCCTTCTTTCAGAAAGGAAATTTCTCCTAGTTAAGCTCTCAGCAGTGGACACAGCCTCCAAATCATACTGGATTCAGAACGTTAACTGTGTTTCAATATCCACGAGTGCTATCAGACTCCGGCGCTTTGTTTTTAAATTACAGGCATAATTTAACTTCATTACAAAGACTCTGAATTTCATTCCAAGCAAATGATTGAGACAATAAATTAAGGAAACCATGACAGATACCCATACTATAAGCAAATTGTGTTTAAGAAAATTGGTGTTACAGCAGTCCTCGATTATAGTTTATAGATGTTCTTCATACGCAGTCTGACTTACCTTTGTGACAGGCTGTGAAGGGGGTGGTACAGCTAGTACAGATTGAGGGGGAGAATGTGAGGGCTTATGCATAATTGGTGCAGAGATGACAGACGTCTGAGACACATCAAGAATAGGTGTGGGCACTTCTGGTGTCGGAGGAGAGTACGCTGTTGGTTGAGACACTGATGACACCATTGGGACCTGAGACACAGTCACTGCACCTGGGACTGATGGCACCCCTGTGAAAAAGAACCCATTAGCACGAAAGAAGAGTTTCACCTTGCTGCAGCTAAACAGCCAAATAAAAATTAGATACAAGAAGTTTCAGTTTTTCCCCCAAAGAATTACCTCTCGTCTTGCCTCCACCTTCACACTTCCAAGTCTTACCTCCATAGCAACCATTTTCAGAAGTGAATAGCATGATCATGTTCCCAGAATCTCTAGTGACTAACATTACTTACAGACAAAACGTCGGCAAGGTGCCAGCTACCAGACAACCACTGGGATCAGTTGACACGCATGGAATCATCATAAAATGGCACAGCATAAAGACATTCTCCACTGTCACTAACAAAGCAACACATTTCTATTCTTGTTGAAACGTAAAATTGAGAGAGATATAAGCAAACGTTGTCCAAACCATAAGGTGATTTTTAAAAACTTTGAGGTATTTAAAAATCAATAGCTACATGCACCAGGAATGAAGTTTCACGAATGTGCTGGTAGTAGTCAACACTTAAATACAGTCATCATTGATCCAAAAAGGAGAGACAGGCAATCAAATAACCAGTTCCCAGAGAGAGCGATCCTACCCTAAATTGCATATAAATTCCAGATAACAGGGACTTGACATTCTTTCATCATACGTGGTTTTTGCTGATTAGGCCACCATTTGGTGCCTACCACTGCCGACTAGGTGATGAACAAGTAGGGTTCAACCGTAGTAATCCATCCATTATAAGTACGAACATTGCACCATTAGGGCCATAAATTCCTGGATTTGATCCTGCAGTAATGAAGGGGTTCATTTCAGTGACCGATGTTTAACACAGTGGGGGGGTGACAAAAGATGTCCTTGTAGGAAAACAGTTTGGGCAGAATGGTGACTGCTATCAATAAAACACTACAACTCTCAGGAGTTGCAGTAAAAATTAATTTCTTCCAGGGTTTAGATGGTCAGAAGTTCAAATACTTTTCATCCATTGCACTAAAACTGGAAACAAACAAACAAACAAACAAACAAACACTCAGCTGTCCCTTCACATAGGGAACAGCAAGCAGGTCCACGCAACCAATTTTCAAACTTAAAAATCATATTCTGACCACAAGCACTGCCAAATTTCTAAGTCTTCATGGGGATTCTGTTAGATACCACAGTCAGAGAGAATTGATATTTGGTGGGGAGATAGTTTGCTGTTAGTAGTCAATTTTGTGCACATAACTAAAAAGATGATACTCCTCCAATCCAACGTATTAATCATACCTCCTGTTTTACGACCCTTTGACTGCTTGGATTTTGGTGCAGGTGTTAACTCCACTTCCTCCTGGGGCATCTGCGCCACCTTCTGCAGGAAGAGCTTTTCCAGAGTCTGAGCCATCAACACAATGTCATCCGTAGGCTGTTAAAGTCAAATAATTACGTCAAGGAGAATTATATTGCCAAAAACTTCACAGCATGCTTTAGAATAATAAAACTAACATCAGTATGTTAAAAAAGCACGTGGGTTTACAGAGAGCTCCAATGAACATAAACAAGTTTACCTTGTTATAAATGTAACAGTTAGTGAACATTGTGTTGAAATCTTGCATGCACTCACTGGCACTCCAGTAATAATTGTTTTCTAAACGCTTCTTAATAGTGCCCATGTCCATCGGCTGCTTGATTATCTTATGGTAATCCTGCAAGAGAATAAGACTTAGTAAAGTGTTTCTAGAAAATGCCGTCAAGGTATTCTACTGTATAAGCACAAGATCAAAAATGACAAGTCGGTAATCAAATGAGCAGCTCTATCCAAATCACGAGATATGGTAATCCATCACCACACAAATCATGATTTGTAAATCCTAGTTAAGTTTATGAAAGGCAAACTATTCCTGTTATTTCAAGTGCCTCTTACGAGCACATTACCACATCTGCCACTTCAAGGTAGCTTGACAGTGCTGCATTTTCAGCAGTACTGTTCAAGCATACATGGAAGTTATCATGGTACTCCTTCCTAATCAGGATGCAAGTGCTTCCAACCTACCCATCAGATCAGCCTCAAGCAGTTGTTTGTGTGCTGCAAATTGACTGCGACTTTTCTTACAAGTGATCACATAAAAATATTAATCTTCTGCTTAGGATGCCCTCAAGAGCTACATGAAGTTGGGAAAACTTGTCAGACAAAATTGGAGCCAATGACACTTAAAAATGACTGCCAGTTTGGAACATTAAAACAGATAAAACAATCCATCAATTCACTAGTTTCCAACAGAAATACCACACCACAAATCTGGCTTAAAAACTGATAACATAACCACGTTCCATCACACTGACCAAAATTAGTTACAAAGAAAATACAATAAAGCAGCCAATCATCTGGCAAGCACATGATCATAGAGATATACAAGGAGGCCTTTCGTTCTCCAGTAGGAAGTACCACTGAACTTGAAAATGAATACACATTAAAGCAGGGAAATCCCTGCCCTCAGTAATTGAGGAAGAAAATTTCCAAAACCATACTTTACCCTATATACTAAAAAGTGTTATGACAAGCATGATAATATTTCACATGAATTTAACTTCTCACTTAGAACTTGTGCCTCAAGAACCTCTTAACATACCCAGCGTGGATAATCATTTGCCTAACCCATCGTAACAAATTAGCTTGAGATAACAAGGTGTAGAGCTGGATGAACATAGCAGGCCAAGCTCCACACCTTGTTACCTCAGATCCTCCAGCATCGGCAGCTCCTACTGTCTCTGTAACAGCTTAGTTCAAGAGCAAGGTTTCAAGAATTTTTCCATTGTCACTTCATTCCCCATACTCAAGTGCAGTCCTCACAAACCCCCAGCCATTCGTAAAGTAGCCAGAATACATTATTAATGCACTAGATAGCAATTGATACCACAAAACTTAGGCAAGTCACAACTTGCCTCTAGGTATTTGCACTCACCGGGAGACTGAGTTTCACTGCATCCACCGGTTGATAGAATGGCCATGCAAACTGGTGCTTCCAAAGAGCTTTCATCAGCACTTTCTGCATGTACTGAACCTGGTTAGTCACTCGGCCAGGTTTCTTAGGGTTGGACACCTCAGGTGGAGGGGGACTAATTACAAAGTTGTTCTGAGAATGAATTGAAGTAGACATTGTGGGACTCTCAAAATCTTCATACAGCATAGATGGTTTGCGGATGCGCTTCCCAGACCCTGGATCAGCAGGCAGCCCAGTTATCCCATTACCAGCGTCCCCCTGCAACCTTCAATAAGAAAGGAGGAAAACAGCTCAATATTCACTGCATTAAATACTGAAATGCAGTTTTAACATTTTATAAAATCACATGAATTGTATCTATTCAGCCAGACTCTCCAAGGTTTACTTAATTCCATAAAGATCATGTTCAAAAGACTGTTCAAACCAGACTATCCCTCCTTCCCATCATGCTTAAATGCCACATCTACACTGCACATTGCACCAGGATACTTAATGCCAAGTGGACCAGAACTACAAAAACCCAGTACCATAATGAATCCTAAACATTCATCCCCAGTGAGTTATTGCTATCTGCCTGATGGCAACTACTTCTCAAACCTGACTGAGTTGTACTAGTGCAAAAAAAATAAAATAAAATAAAAAATACCAACCACTAGGAATCAGGCTAACAGTTGCTCGATTTTCTGAGGATCACTATAGAGAGGCAACTACATTAAAGGCCTGGCTGTAGGTCGTCTTCTCTGCCGTCAGTACTGTTCAGTCCTGATAATTCTAAGTTCATCATGGGAAATTTTGCTATAAGAAACAAAAAACACAATGTTCAAACACCTTTTTGAAAACAGAATTTTATTTGTCACTTTTGAAATCACCCAAGTACGTGACAGTACTCAGTAAACCAAAAGGACCATGACCACCTGAAATTTAAAAAAAAAATAAATCAGTGGAAGAAAATCTGAGGACATGACTTATAGGAACCAGGCCATCAGGCATCTTCAAATCCACAGGGAAACTGGCAACTCAAGACTCCAATGAATCCCAATGAAAGTGGAATTTATACACTAAAGCACTTCAACTCAACTGTGTTATTTACTCACAATCCAAAAATTAAACATGTGAAATATGGCCTCAACTCAAATACTCAAAACAGAGCCCTTGATAGGGAAATAAGCACTCCAAAATAAAAAGCCCTCTTTTTCTTTTCCCCACATCTGTCACAGGTATCCATTTTTCTCTCCTTGCTCCAATATAGTCAACAGGTTCCAACATTAACCAAGCTCCATTAAGGGTTGTTTGCCAAATTACTCAAAACATTAATACCCTACAAACACAACAGTTGCACATTTTGGACAATTATTTATACAATGTTCTTGTTTCCAAAAAAAAAAAAAGGCTGCCTTTGGAGTAACTTAAAAGGGATTAAAATTAAAATTCCAAATTGTTAAAAACAAAAATCAGTCTTTTAAATGCACGAACAAAGGGAAAATAATTCCTGACAGCTCTTCATAAAACTGATCAATACCTTATAATAATGCATGGATGACTCATTACTGCAGTCAAAATATTCCATGCTAAAAACACATCGGAATGGAGTCAAAAAGAAAATTGGATTCCATCCACTTTTAAAAAGCTCAATTCCAAAGCAAAAATTGTAGCCTGAATGAACAGCACAATAACTCATTGTAAACTGTGGTATTCTGAAGAGAACAGTTCCAACTTTGATACAACAGTGAAGTGCAGTGAAAAACATAAGCTTCGAGGATTATCAAGTCACTACCTGCTAACAAAGTCAGCAAGTAACAATTCTAAATGGGTGTTCTAGGATCAGGAAATGGTCAATATTTCATCTTCTCAACACAAGGCAGCTATTCTGTGGCAGTCAGGAGAACTGTAAAGGTTAGTTGTAGCCAGTATACAGTAGTTATAAAAACAGCCTGAACATATCGCAGTAGAAATACATGAAACATTAACATTTTTAACAAACTAAAGCTCTACAGGGAAACTTCACTTGCTTAGTGCTGGGAATATTGTTTTATCGGTCACTGACACGTCTATGAACTGATGCAGCCACTGGCTAGTACAATCCATAAAGTCACTGGCATATTAAACTAGCCCATCTAAGGTTTTGCATGTCAAATAAAGCCATTTTCTATTCTTGTTATTACAACAACCTTCTTCTCTTCTAGTGAAGGGTGCAACATGTTTTCTGCAGTTTGCTCTAGAAATCATCGAGGATGCACATAAGAGTGACTGGAGTCTTACGTTGCATCTTATTCCTCAGCAGTTTTAGCAGGCAATGGAATAGCAATACTCCATCAGAAGAAAACGTAAAGAACTAATTGCAAACTTAGTTTCTTTTTGCCAAGACAGCCACTTTAGCAAATATAGGATTGTTCATAGAGAGTCAGATAATAGCGCAGTGACAACACAAATAAATGCAATTCCCATCCATACCAAATCCTTCAACGAAAGCCTAGCTTTCTTTACAGAAGCTAACGTCCATTTGTTCAGTAGTGAAACCAAGCACGGTTCATTTATTGAGGTGTACGGTTTTAACATTTTTTTAAAGTGACATCTGAAGCTTTGTATTTGAACTCACTTTGAAAAATCTGACATGGACACTCAATATCTCAACTGTGCCTCTACTGCTTCTCCTACAAGCACGAGAAAAGATTTGACAGAAACACACAGTAATCACAATCAATCATTTCTAAGACATGTGCTGCTGGGACTAAAACAAAAACAAAGTAAAATACTGCAGATGTTGGAAAGCCAAAGTAAAAACAAACTCAGAGTCTGGCAACAATCAGTGAAAGAAGAAACAAAGTTAACGCTTGGAATCCAATGATTCTTCGATGAATTAGATTTCCAAAAAAAAGTAGAGTCAGTCAACTCAAAACGTTAAGTCTGTTTGCCTCTCCCCACAGATGCTGCCACACCTACCGAGTTGCTTGGGCTAATCCACTGCATTTACTGAAGCAAAAAAAAAATTACAATACTGGCACTGAGGTTGATCTGGGAACAGACAATTAAACATTCAATAAAGGACAAACAAATTAATAAATTGTATGCCCCTTCAAGTTTTCAACTGAACAGAGTGCAATGAAAATTATGAAACGTTTATATTAAAATATTTAGAAAACAAACATCATGTAGAGAATGGAGATCGCATGTCAGGAATTTAAAAAAATGAATTAAAAAAGTGTACCCCGACAACGCTAATTTCAGTGCGAATTGCCAGACCTGCAACTTGGTAGGATGAAATACACATATCCAGCCCTGTAACTGTTTACTTTTGGCATTTGTGGGTCAAAAGTAAAAAATTACTTTAAAACACTGAAGAACAGATCAGAGGTAAAATAAAGTCAAGATCTTTTCAAAAGAAGTTGGTGGCTACCTAGTTCTCACACTTCTAGCAGAAAAGATAGACTCAGATGTTTGCTTAAAAATATAGTAAGTGAGTAGGCTAATTACTTGCTTCCCTACAATTTTAAACCATGAAAGAACGTACAATACTGAACAAACACAGCATAGTTAAGATGCAGGCAAGAGAGCACCATGACAACTTCAAAATATTCTGCTACACACGCCCACTCTGCTGCAAGTGACATCAGATACGTTTCCACATGGCTACTTTGTCCTGGAGCCCCTCCCTCTTTTCCTCAAAAACACTTCCAATTGTTTTGATTATCTAATAAAAGCCTGCTTTGTGAAACCAATCTGCACTGTAGCCAAAGGTTAAATAAGATGCACAAATACATGTATGAGAACATAAAGACTACTGCAATTTAAAAGAAAAATGAAACAGCTCAACAAGCCAGTTTGGTAAATTTTAATTTCAGAGGTAGAGAATTAGTACAATGCAAATAATTGAACACTGAGGTAATACAGCACACTATGAAAGATCGCCTTGCTTTAGACTTAAGTGGTGTGTACTTGAACCACGTGCATGTGACAAAAATGCATCATGTTGAGCTGTCCTTGAGATTAAACTACTTTCTCAGACTTATTAGAATCTGATCGGTTACATCCATATCGAGGAATAAAGGGGTCCTAAAGGTTGATGTTACAATTAACATTTAACGCGATTCCTTTGTTCTGTTTGTACAGTAGGGCCCTTCCCCAAAATAAATATCATTAGTATTCCGACATTTTAGTTGAAGAAATGGGCAAATATATAACGATGACAGATTCCCTGCAGTTCATTCAGATCACAGAACTTAAACGCGGAAAAAAAATCCGAGCTTTGCAGATCCTTTAAATCGTAGTTGAGGCATCCTTCAATGTAAGAATAATACCAGCAGCATTGCTAAGTACAGACCAAAAATTTGGAATTGTCATTAAAAAAATAAATGAAAATCCATAGCTGCAAGAACAAAAATGGAGCAATAAGAAATTTGGGGACGGATGAGCCTAAATAGTTTTGTAAAGTATTCATAATTTATTAATTTGGAGATCGCTCCCTACCCCTCCCGGTCGTGACCCCGCTTCCCTGCATCCCAGCCCGGATGTGTACTGTATGTATACTGTTTGTGAATGGCAGAAAATGGCGGCCCCGGCTGCCGGGCCTGCTCTTGCTCCCTGGGAACACTCTCTCTCTCCGCCTCCGGGATTTTCTGCCTGCTTTCCCTTGCATTTCTCTTCAATACTGCTTCCGTTACACGGCCGAGGTCCTGCACCGCTCTGCCGTACCTGTCGAGCCCCGGATGAGTGGCCGTTTCCATCAGATGCCGCCTGATTGCGCGTCCACTCGGTTCTCTCCCCCGCGTCTCTCCCTCTCCGGTTTCGGCAAAAGCAAATGGCGCCGCGACGCTGCGAGCCCGCCCTTTTATACCGCCCACCGCACAGCAGCCGCTGCCGATTGGCCGGTTCCGGCGGGCGGCCCGCCCGCTCATCACACGCCGCCGCCCACCATTGGCCGAGCGGTAACACGTGAGTGCGGGCCCCGCGGCCGATCGCACTGCGATTGGACGGCACCGCCGAGTCACGCGGCTGGGCCGGTGGCGGCTTTCAGCCGAGGGGGAAAGAAAGGACAAGTCAGCCATTACACAACAGGGAGGGGACGTACACACACATTACATCCCGGAGGGGGGGGGGGCGCAGGAGCACAGTACCCGGGGTACAAATCCAGCCTGCCAAACATTCATACGACACCCACACAGGGAACACAACACCTAGCGTGAGGGGAAGGCGATACCTCCCGTGGTCAGATTAACATGGCGTGTCCGCTCCCCTCCCCCACTCCATCCACACCCACCCTAGTCACTATACTGCCTTGTCCCTTCTTACCCCCGTAAAGAATGAGGGAAACTAATTCCACCGTGAAACGGGATTAAACATCCCCTTCCACGTCCAACACAACCCTACAAAAGACAGTTAAAGAGGTAGGAAGTCGGGGTGAAATGACACAGCGCCGATCTATGATTAGGCCAGGCCTCGAGGGCAATAAACAGCACAAGGGCTCGCCGCCATCTTTGGGAACATTACACAGCGAAAAAAAAACTGAACGGCACAGCAACAGGACTGTCACTGGAGAGAGGGGGAGACAATGTGTCGCAAGCAGCCTAAGCCCTCCCTCTCATGCAGCTACCTCATCCTACAGCTCCCTCACTTCTCAAAGAAAAGGGAATCGGCCGGATGCCATGTGCGTGCGGGGGTGGGGGAAGAGGAATGAGGCAGCTAGATACGCAACAGTTAATCTTCCTCCCCCCACCCTCCAAAATGACAACTCCCAATTCAACTTGCACTTCAAACCAAGTCAACTCAACAAAACACCCAAAATTCAAGTGGAGGTGTGTTGAAGTTGGAGAAAGCATTTTTTTAAAAAATGGAACCACCCCAAGCTTCGCTTATTATACTTCGCTTTGTCAATCCCTTCCTGAACCAGTCAACTGAAGAAAACCTGAACAACTTGTTTGCTTTTAAAAAAAAATGCAATGTTTTCCCCATTTCAAAAGGAAGTACGTTATTTTGCAACTTGGCCATTTTTTAACACAAGTGGCTTTTGTCCTCCATTTTCTTGTTAGCAATAGAAAAACTGCCTACAAGCATACCAGGCGAAAAAGGCTTTTTTCATTGGCAACCCCCCTCCCCAAGCATGATTGTTTTTCCAAGGGACGATAATGTGTGTATTTTTATTTTCGCCGTTGAATTCCGTTAAGATTTGAGGAATTTAGAATTGAATTTGAAATTTTCCTTCACCTTCCATTTCCTAACGGCTGCCGCTCCAGCAGCTCGACGGCTAATTGGCTGTAGCCGGTCACATGACCCTGCAGCCTCCCCTTGCCGACAACTCGCCCCAAAATCGAGCCCATTTCTCACCTTTCGCCCGGTAACCGATCTCCCCTGGCCTCGGCCGCCTCCTCCTCCGTCCCTTGCATCGAGCTCGGCTCCGGCCGCCCGCTTTTAACCGCCTTTTGCCCTCCATTTTCCACCAAATGTTAACAAAGAAAATCTCCGGCTACGTCAGCGCTCGCCCCGCGGGCGCCCGCCCATTGGACGCCCCACGGTCACGTGACGTGCCGCCGGCTTTCAAACGGATTTTTCTCTCTTGCTGGCCACCGCTTTTCAGCCTTCCTCCCTCGAAATGCAGCATTAGCGCCGCGGTGCATCGACTCCCGTGAGTACCAAGTCCGGGGCAGGCCCCCCTTGCGTGTTCTTTAACCCTCTCGGGTGTCTCGACTGTGATGGCGGCTTCGGGTTAACGTCGGCGTGGTCCTGGTGGAGAGCGGACTGCGCATGTGCAGAGAGTGGAGGATGGAAACTAGGCTTGTCGTGCGCGTGCGCTTTCGTCCTCGTTTCTCCCCCCCCACCTCCTCTACTTTATTGCCAAGTCCCTTGCTGTTCCTTCCACCTTTGTCTCCTCTATTGAGCTTCAGGCTGAACGAAGTCCCCCTCTCCTGTTCCCCAGTTACTAATTCAAAATCCCAAATGACACACTTGTCAGATGTATTGCAGAGCTAAATGTAATTTTTTTTACCTCCCCTCCCCATCCTTGAGGGTGCATACAACAAACAAAAGGCATCCTCACCACTTCAGTCACTAGAGCATTTGCCCAGAAATATCTGACAAGGCAACAAAAGGTTGAGCAAGTCTGCAGTCAGATAGGGCGGTGCATCTAAACCACCTGAAGATGTAGAATTTTAAACAAAATCGTTAATCCGCATGAAAGGAATACTGTTAAAAGCAATCCTGAATCCCTGGACAACAGAAATTAGGATACAATCCATGAATGTTTCTATGATAAGAAGCTAGCGGACAATGTGGAGGGATTCTACTTGGCCCAGTTCTTCTGCAACATAGGACTGCTCCTTTGTCCGTTTCCCTGTCTTAATGTTGCAATGTTCAATAACTTGGGCTATGTCACCTTTACATGTATTCGAGGCATCAAATTTGCTGTTAGTCATTGTGCAAGAGTGATTTTTGAAACTTACCAGTGGTTGAGGGTAGATACCATTCGATCATAACATACCAAAGGAAGAGTAGACAAGTTGACATTATAGAGGTTTATAAAGTCATGAAGGGCATGCGTACAAGGGAGTAACCAAGGTCTTTTTCCCAGGGTACGGGAGTCCAACATTAGAGGGTATAGGTTTAAGATGAGAGGGGAAAGATTTAAAAGGCACCTGTGGAGCAACTGCAGAGGATGGTGTGTGTATGCAATGAGTTGCCAATGGAGGTGGATGCAATTACAACATTTAAAAGGCATCTTAATGGGTATGTGAATAGGAAGGGTTTAGTGGGAAATGGGCCTAATGCTGGCAAATGGGCCTAGATTAATTTCAGATATCTGGTTGGTGAGGACAAGTTGGACCAAAAGGTCTGTTTCCATGCTGTATAGCCTTATGACTCTAAGTCTGCTTCACCACTACAAGAAAAATTTGTGGCATTAAATTCTCTTGTCCTGCTTTCCCATAAACCCTTCATTTTGGAGTCATATCTCAAAGAATGGATGCTGACTCTGTGATTATATGGAATTGTTAGTCCCTTGAACTCAACCTTTTTAAGCAGAAGGAAATTTGTTTTAAACAAACAGCAAGAGATAACTTTCCCAGCACACTTATGACACATGTTGAGCTGCAAATGCTTTCCTTACTCTTCATTTAACTCATTAACAAGTCCTAGAATTATAATTAATATATCACATAGCAACAAGGATTTAATCAGGAAATTATAGTAAATGTAAAACATTTAATCAATAAATCGTACCAATATTACATACAATGAACATCTAATCACCAGATGGAATGAAAGTCATAGGAGCCAGTCAATAAGTTACATTTATTCCACTATTGAAATTTTACTTGGTAAATATGATGACATTGAAGACACAATCTCTCAAGTACAGTATTTATAATACACCACAGTGATGTTCTAGTTACTAGATAGTAAATATAACATGCTCCAGTGAAGATGTAGTAATGTAGACTTATACGTATCAGTGAGGATCCAGTCACTCAATTATGAGAAAGTAAACAGTCTCACCTGTGAGGGGATAGTCAATAAACTAAATAGATATAAAGCATATGGATGAAGATCTATTCGCCAAATCGCTGTGAAAGGACCAATTCAACAAGCACAAAAAATACAATACATCGGTGAGAAGCCAGTCACTAAAATGCAATAAGTCAGTCATTATCCACTCACTAATTTATAGTGAATATAACACATCAGTGTTTATTGGGTCACAAAAGTAGTGAATATGATACGGTGGTGTTTATCTAGTCATTTATTTTATTCTTTGTTCATCCACAGGAAGAGGGCATCACTGGCTAGGCAGCATTTATTGCCCATCCCTAATTGCCCAGAGGGCAGTTAAGAGTCAACCACATTGCTGTGGGTCTAGAGCCACATGTAGGCCAGACCAGGTAAGGATGGCAGTTTCCTTCCCTAAATGACATTCATGAACCAGATGGGTTTTTCCGACAATCGGCAATGGATTCACAGTCATCATTAGATTCTTAATTCCAGTTATTATTGAGCCCAAATTCCACCGTCTGCCATGGTGGGATTCAAACCCAGGTCCCCAGAAGGTTATCAGGGTCTCTGCATTAACAGTCCAGCATTAATACCACTAAGCCATTGCCTCCCACTAAATTATAATATCTTCTGATCTTCTAGTCACTAAACTATAACAAACATTACACAGCAGTGATTACAACCCTATGACACACAACAGGCTGGTCAGATAGACAAAACGATGGCAAATCAAATTTAAACCTGACAAATGTGAGATGTTGAATTTTAGGAGGGCTGACAAGGCAAGATAATACGTGTTGAATGGTGGGACACAGAGAGGAAGAAAGGTTTCACCCAAAGGGTGGGGTCTATCTGAAACTCACCACATGGAAGTGTGGTGGAGGCAGGAACTCTGATGATACTTAAGAAATATTTAAATAACAACTTGAAGTGCCATAGCATACAAGGCTAGTGCTGGAATGTGGGTTTGGAGTTGATAGGTGCTTGATAATATGATTGAAATATTTCAGTGCTGTAAAATTCTATGACAATTTAGTGTCTAAACTATGGTAAATATAAACTACACAGTTTAAGTCTGTAAAATACAGTAAATACGACCTTCACCAGTTAAGTTTTGAGTAGCAAATATCAAAATCAGGAACCAGTACCTCAGGGGTTCACTGTGGGAGCATTGAAGATATTAGCACAAAAGAGATTGAAATGATGTGGTCATCTGTTGCAGAGAGAGAGTGTGTGTGTGTGTGTGTGTGTGTGTGTGTGTGTGTGTGTGTGTGTGTGTGTGTGTGTGGTGAGGTGAGTGATGGAGACAGGGCTGCCAGAGGAAGGACTAAGCCCAAATGGAAGGTTGTGGCTAGAGATTTAAATACAATGAGATTCAAAGGAGAATGGATGACTGACAGGTGGATATAGGGAAGGGTGATCAACCAGCACTGCAGTCACCCCAAGCATAATGGGAGGAACCTAGAGACAAAGAAGTGAGAATCCAGTCACTAAAATACCATAACCCACACAGGTGGAGATTCAGTCACTGAACTGATTCAGTCACCTCACTCCCTAAACTATCGTAAATATAATGCTTAGGAATTACACTCAGATCCCTAAGCTACAATGAATATAAACCATACCAATGAGAATCATGTCCCTAAACTGCAGTAAATACAGCACACAAGCGTGAGGTTCTTGTCACAAAACATCAGTGAGTAGGTAGGAAATAGGAGTAGGGTATTCAGCTTGTTGAATTTGCTCCTTCATTCAAAAAGATTTCGGCTGATGTCATCAGCCTTCAGAAATCTAATAATTCCTGTCATGAACCTGCTACTCAATGATTGTGCTTCTGAGGTAGAGAATTCCAAATATTCACCACTCTCTGAAATTTCTCATAATTTCAATCTTACATGGCCTATCCCCTATCCTGAGATTCTGTCCCCTGGCTCTCAGCTCGTTAGCCAGTGGAAACATT
The DNA here is from genome assembly GCA_024137785.1 of Ginglymostoma cirratum. Classification (NCBI taxonomy): domain Eukaryota; kingdom Metazoa; phylum Chordata; class Chondrichthyes; order Orectolobiformes; family Ginglymostomatidae; genus Ginglymostoma; species Ginglymostoma cirratum. The sequence goes on from JAHRHZ010000002.1 coordinate 4,647,728, forward strand.
CTGTTCGCATCTACCCTGCCATGCCCTGTACGAAATTTGTAAGTTTCAATATATTCACCTCTCATTTTCTTCAATATTTCCTCATGAAACAATTTCACCATCCAAGGTATTAATCTGGTGAACCTCAATCGCAATCCCTTTGTGAAAGATGTTAAGTAACAAGACCAGAACATACCATTCCCAATTACTTTTGGCACCTGCATGCTAAAATTTAGACAGAACAAGGGCACCCACTCCCTTTGACCATCACCACTTCTCAATCTCTCACTGTTTAAGAAATTCTCTGGATGAAACCTTCTCAAGCTCTGACTGACATGAACTATGAAAAGACACTTACTGGCACTGTGATAGTGAGTAGGACAAATGCTTGAACCATGAAGTTTTACGTTGTGAATAAAAGTAAACTGATTAAAGATTGACCTGTGTTCTGCTCATTCGTCAAGTCGCTGTTAGACATTTAACAAGCTGTGAGGATCCAGTTTCTAAACTGCAATAAACGTAATCCCAGAAAGAATCCCATCATTAAACTATTATACATATAACGCACACCAGTGAGATTTTGGTCATAAAACTTGAGTAAATACAACACTCATCAGTCAGATTCTTGTCACTAGAGAGCAGTAATATTACAATTACCAACCCAGTATCTAAACTACAGGAAAGAATCTTGTACCAATGAGACTCATGTCACTAAATGACTGTAAAAATAACACAAATCACTGATGATTCAGCCTTTGAATGGAATTGATAAATAATACCAAATGGAAAACTCTCTGGTGCAGATGATGTCACTAAAGTAAACATAATCCACCAGTCGGGGCCCAACCAGTAAATTATTAGAAACACAACAATGATGAATGGTTTCAGTCACTAAAACCACTCTAGTTATACTAGTTGAGGATCTAGTGACTGAACCACAGTAAATATCAACATCTCAAAGTCAGATTATCTGTTTGTTATTAAATTAGCAGTGTAAGAGTTTGTTCATTGCAAATTAGCTTCATGTTTCTTTCATTATAATAATCACCACACTTGGAAAAATGACTTAATTGATTGTACAGCACTTTGAGTCATCAGGAAGTTGTGAAAACCACTACATAAATGCAAGTCTAATGCTTTTTTCCCCCAATATAGTGGTCACACATGATGATCTAATATCAAATCACCATGAGAACCCGATCATTAAACAAGTGTAAATATAAAGCACAATAGTGAGGACTTTGTGAAGTAACTATAACAAATGTAAGCAGCAAGTCACTAAACCACTGACAATATAAACCTGAATGACGAGGATCCAGTTGCCGAACTACAGCAAATATAACATGTACCGGTGAAATTCTGTTCCAAACCTACAGTAAATATATCAGTGACAATCTAGTCAGTAAACAGCAGTGTATATACTAATACACACCAATAAGAAAATAATAATGGTAAATACAACAATAGCCACTATACTACGGTAATTATAACACTCATACATGAGGATATAGTTACAAACTATTAAAAGATATCAATGAGCATTCAATTGGGGAAAATTCTTTGCTATTTGGAGACATACTTCGCACATTATGGTTGTTGGAGGTCAGTCATCTCAGCTCCAGGACATCTCTTTGGGAGTTCCTCAGGGTACTGTCCTCAGCCCAACCATCTTCAGCTGCTTTATCAATGATCTTCCCTCTATCACAGGGTCAGAAGTGGGAATTTTTAATGGTGCTTCCACAATGATCAGCATCATTCATGACTCTTCAGATGCTGAAGAAGTCTGTGTTGAAATGCAGCAATTCCTGGGCAATATTCAGGTTTGAGCTGACGGATAGCAAGTATTATTTACGCCACACAAGTGTTAGGCAATGACCATCCCAATAAGAGACAATCTAACTATCGCCCCTTGGCATTGCAGGAAGAAACTTTTCCTTTTGGTGGAGGGATAAATAAACTGGGGGAGAGACTTAAGGTATGGGGCAGGAGGGTTAGAGGAATTTGGGGAAAAGAGGTTTTCATTCAGAGGGTGATGGGAATCAGGAACTCCTGCATGGGTGATAAGGAACGCCCGAAAGGATGGAAGAGGTGAAAACCTTCATAACACTTAAGAAGTATAAGATGTACACTTGTGATGCTAATGCATACAGGGAGATGGATCTTGTGCTGGAAAATGGAATTAGAATTGTTAGGTGATTGTTTTTGACCAATGCAAACTTCATGGGCCAAAGGGCCTTTATCTATGCTGTAGACCTGTATAACTTCATGATATTACCAACACCGAAACCTCCACTATCAATGTTATGAAGGTTACCATTGACAAGAAACTGAACTGGACCAGCCATATCAATACTGTCACTACAAGTACAGGTCAGAGGCTAGGAATCCTGCAGTGAATTACACGTCTCTTGACTTCCTAAAGCTGTCCACTATCTACAAGGCATAATGAGTGTGATGGAATACTCCCCACTTGCCTGGATAGATGCAGCTCCAACAACACTCAAGAAGCTTAACGCCATCGAGGATAAAGCAGCCCACTTGATTGGCACCACATCCACAAGCATCCACTCCCTCCACCACTGATGCTCAGTAGCAGCAATGTGTACGATGTACAAGGTGCACTGCAGAAATTCATCAAAGATCCTTAGACAGCACCTTTCAAACCCACGACCATTTCCATCTAGAAGGATAAAGGCAGCAGATGTATGGGAATACCATCACCTGCAAGTCCCCTCATAGACACTCACCATCCTGACTTGGAAATATATCTCTGTTGCTTCATTATCACTGTTTAAACATCCTGCAATTCTCTTCCTGACAGTGCATGGGGTCATCCACCAATGGACTGCATTGATTCAAGAAGGCAGCTCACCACCATCACCTTCTCAAGGGTAACATGGTATGGGCAATAAATGCTTTTCCAGCTAATGAGGCCCATATTCCCATGAATGAATAAAAAGAACACACACTGGTGATCTGCCAATCAATAAACTTTGATAATTATAGCACTTGTACATGAGGATCTAGACTCAAACTATAAAAATAACTCTCAGTTACAGTAAACATAACACCAACTGGTGACAATCTTGTCTGTAAGTTACACATCACACTCATTGATCATGATTCAGTCATAAAACTGCAGTAAATATAAACCAGTAAGCATCTATTCATTAAAATGATGTCAGTATAGCACCCATCCATGCAAAATCAGGCTCTAGATTATATCAAAACATATCTATGAGAATTTAATCACTAAAGTACAGTAAATATAACTGCCAAGAAGGATTCAGTATCTAAACTGCAACGAATATGAACCACATCACTGGGTATCTGGGTAAAAAAAGAAAGTAGTTATAAGACAAGCCAGTGAGGTTCTAATGCACGTACAAACTAGTGTAGATATAAAACAATGATAATCAAAAAGAACTCTCATCTGAACTTATGTTCAGTACTCAATATGAAATATCAAATAGCCTAGTGAGTTTACAGTCAGTGAAGATTAGAAACCAGAAGTAATAAAATGCTTATGAATTGCATGCTTAAATTTTCTTGAAGAATCCATGAGATTCACTGAAAATTCATTGTTGAAGGATCTAGCTGTGGGTTACTGCAGATGACTCGTGGGCAGTCACACAACTACTTGTAGAAACAAATAAGGCCTTGAAGCAATAAGAAACAGAAGACCAGACATCCTATGACAAACTAACTAGGAGGATCACATGAGGAAACTAACAATTCGGAGTTAAGTCTGTGGAACATGGACTAACAAATAATTTGTCACAACCCCAGGAGACAGTGCACCAATCAATGGTTGATCAACAACCCTGAAGACCAATCAAGTGACTCAGAAGGATCAAACAGAGGGGCAATTGTTGTGCAGCTAAATGGTGAACCTAGTCAAAGGTCCTCACCAATACACAATTGATGAAGTGAGACACTCAACAGGAAAGGTGTACTGAAACCACAATCAGTTCTCATCACATCAAATCCAAATGATTAGCACTCAAACTAATCTGACTAAGGCAAAAATAAATTCACCATAGTCCCACTCTTTCATTAGAGAGAAATACAGCTGCTGGTGGTTTAACCTGAGAGTCATCATGCCTCAGGTGAGAGGCAAGTTTGAGAATGTAGGACTTTCACAATGACCTTAACCAGTACAGCAATTGAACCTATGCTGTTGGCTTCATTCTGCATTGCAAACTATCCACTGAGCTAAACCGACTCACAGCTAGTCTGACTAACTAGTGGGTAACTACATGTTTTAAATCAATATTTGTTTTAAGTTTAATTTGATGGCAAGAGAGCTGTTTCATTTACAGTGAAAATTTTTTAGTTTTGATTCTCAACTCCTCCGATGTTACATTTCAAATCAAATTTATTTCTCTTGACAAAACTACAGTAAGTATAACATTCCTCTGCAATGGTTGAGTTCAATAAATGACCTAAAGTATAACAGAAACAAGCAAGGATACAAATACTAATTTGTAGTAAATAAAGTACACAGTAGTGAGTGGCCGGTTAGTACATGACAATAAATGCAGTATACACCAGTGAGGATCGAATCACTTAAAACTTCAACTAATAAAACACACACTAGTGAGGATCTAGTTGCTAAAACATAGAGTAATTTTTTTAAAAAGCACCATTGAGGGTCCAAACAATCATTCTACAGTTTAAAAATGTGCACCAGTGTGGATTCAGTCACTAAAAGACTACAGTGAAGAAACATACAAATGAAGATCCAATCAATAGGAATGATGGTTCAAAAAAGTGCACAGCAGTGAGGGTCCAGTCACTGACAGCTACAATGAATAAAATACACACAATTATGTCCCAGTTATTAAAATCTACGGCAATCAAAACATCCATGGTGATGGATCCAGTGACGAAAAACTATACTAAATGAAAGACTGTCCAGTGATGATCCAGTTACCATCGTTCACTAAATAAAACACACATCAGTGAGGATCTAAACACACTAAATGAATCAAACAATATTGAGGATCCAATCAATAAATCCACATTTAATAAACAATGCCCATCACTGAGTATCCAGTCACTAACAACTTCAGGAAAAATATATACTAGTGCAGAACCTATCACTAAAAACAATCTACCACACATGAAACACACACCAGTGAGTATCCAGTCAGTAAAACAAACAAGAAACAATACACTCAACAAGGGTCCAGTCACTAAAATCTACAGTGAATAAAAACCACATGAGCAAGAATCAGTCATTATAAATGACAGTAAATAAAACACACGCCATTGAAGTTACAGTCACTATAAACTACAGTAAATAAAACACATACCTTTGAGGATACAGTCACAAAAAATTACAATAAATAAATCAGACACCAATGAGGATATAGTCACTATGAACTACAGTAAATGAAACACACTCCACTGAGGATACAGTCACTATAAACTACAGTAAATAAAACACACACCAGTGAGAATACAGTCACTATAAACTACAGTAAATTAAACACTCCAGTGAGGATATGGTCACTGTAAACTACAGTAAATGAAACACGTAGCTGTGAGAATACAGTCACTGAAAGCTACAGTTTATTTTCTGTTCATTTGTGGGATGTGGGCGTCGCTGGCTGGCCAGCATTTCTTGCCCATTCCTAGTTGCCCCTTGAGAAGGTGGTGGTGAGCTGTCTTCTTGAACCGCTGCAGTCCACCTGCTGTAGGTTGACCCACAATGCTATTAGAGAGGGAATTCCAGGACTTTGACCCAGCGACAGTAAAGGAATGGCAATATATTTCCAAGTCAGGATGGTGAGTGTCTTGGAGAGGAACTTGGAGGTGGTGGTGTTCCAAATGTCTGCTGCCCTTGTCCTTCTAGATGGAAGTACTCGTGGGTTTGGAAGGTGCTGTCTGAGGATATTTGGTGAACTTCTGCAGTGCATCTTGTGGATAGTGCACACTGCTGCTACTGAGCGTTGGTGGTGGAGGGAGTGGATGCTTGTGGATGTGGTGCCAATCAAGTGGGCTGTTTTGTCCTGGATGGTGTCAAGCTTCTTGATAGTTGTTGGGGCTGCACTCATCCAGGCAAATGGGAGGTATATTCCATCACATTCCTGACTTGTGCCTTGCAGATGGTGGACAGGCTTTGAGGAGTCAGGAGGTGAGTTACCCGCTGCAGTATTCCTAGCTTCTGACCTGCTCTTGTAGCCGCTATGTTTATTTGGTGAGTCCAGTTGAGTTTCTGGTCAATGATAACCCCCAAGATGTTGATATTGGGAATTTCAGTGATGGTAACACCATTGAATGTCAAGGGGTGGTGGCTAGATTGTCCCTTATTGGTGATGGTCATAGCATGGCATTTATGGTGTGAATGTCCCTTGCCGCTTGTCAGCCCAAGCCTGGATATTGTCTGGATCTTGTTGCATTTGAACACAGACTACTTCAGTATCTTAGGAATTGCTAATGGTGCTGAACATTGAACGTAAGAACTAGGAGCAGGAGTAGGCCGTCTGGCCCTTCGAGCCTGCTCCGCCATTCAATAAGATCATGGCTGATCTTTTCGTGGACTCAGATCCACTTACCCGCACTCTCACCGTATCCCTTAATTCCTTTATTGTTCAAAAAATATCAACCTTAGCTTTAAAAACGTTTACTGAAGTAGCGTCAACTATTTCACTGGGCAAGGAATTCCATAGATTAACAACCCTCCGAGTAAAGAAGTTCCTCCTCAATTCAGTCCTAAATCTGCTCCCTCTAATCTTGAGGCTATGCCCTCTTGTCCTAGCTTCACCTGCCAGTGGGAACATCCTCTCCACTTCTATCTTATCTATTCCCTTCATAATTTTATATGTTTCTATAAGATCCCCCCTCAATCTTCTGAACTCGTGCAATCTTGTGCACTCATTAGCGAACATCCCCACTTCTGACCTTATGATGGAGGGAAGGTCATTAATGAAGCAGATGAAGATGGTTGGGCCTGGGACACTACTTTGAGGAACTCCTGCAGAGACATCCCAAAGCTGAGATGACTGACCTCCAGCAACCACAACAATCTTCCTATGAGTCAGGTATGACTCCAACCACCGGAGAGTTTGCCCCTAATACCCACTGATTCCAGTTTTACTGGGGCTCCTTGATGCCACATTCGGTTGAATGAAGCCTTGTTTTCAAAGGCTGTCACTCTCACCTTACCTCTGGAATTCAGCTCTTTTGTCCATGTTTGAACCAAGGCTGTAATGAGATCAGAAGCTGAGTGGCCCTGGTGGAACCCAAACTGGGCGTCACTGAGCAGGTTAAAACTGAGCAGGCACTGCTTGATAGCACTGTTGATGTCACCTTCCATCACTTTACTGATGATCGAGAGGAGACTGACGGGGCTGGATTGGATTTGTCCTGCTTTTTATGTACAGGACATACTTGGGTAATATTCCACATTGTTGGGTAGATACCACTCTTGTAACTGTACTGGAACAGCTTGGCTAGGGGAACAGCAAGTTCTGGGGCGCAAGTCTTCAGTACTGTTGCCAGAATGTTGTCAGGGCCGGTATCCTTTGCAGTATCCAGTGTCTCCAACCGTTTTTTGATATCACGTGGAGTGAATCGAATTGGCTGAAGACTGGTATCTGTAATATTGGGGCCCACTGGAGGAGGCCGAGATGGATTGTCCACTCGGCACTTCTGGCTGAAGACTGCAGCGAAAGCTTCAGCCTTGTCTTTTGCACTGATGTGCTGGGCTCAACCGTCATTGAGGATGGGGATATTTGTGGAGCCTCCTCCTCCAGTGAGTTGTTTAATAGTTCCCCACCATTCATGACTGGATTTGGCAGGACTGCAGAGCTTAGAACTGATCATTGGTTGTGGGATTGCTTAGCTCTGTCTATCACTTGCTGCTTTTGCTGTTTGGCGTGCAAGTAGTCCTGTTTGGTGGCTTCAGTAAATTGAGGTTACAGTCACCCTAAACTACAGTATAAAATGCAAATCAATAACGATGCAGTCACTATGGAGTACAGTAAATAATACACACTTGTGAGGATACAGCCACTTAAAATAACAGCAAATGAAACACACACTAATGAGGATACAGTGACTGAAAACAACAGTAAAAAACACAATCTGGCGAGGATCCAGTTACTATACCACATTAAATGAAACATTCTGGACTGAAAATCCAATCACAGGTAACTAAACTAAATGAAGTGCAAACCAGTGTGGTTCCAGTAACTACACTACCTTAAATAATCCACAAAGTAGTGAGGATCCAGTGACTACACTACTTTAAATAATCCACAAACCAGTGAGGATCCAGTGATGACACTGCATTCAATCAGCTGTACACGAGTGAGGATCCAGTGACTATACTGCATTAAATAGGCTGTCGACGAGTGAGGATCCAGTGACCACAATATATTAAATAAACTGTACACTGCTTTCAATAAGCTACACACTAGTGAGGATTCAGTGGCTACACTGCATTAAATAGACTGTAGACCAGTGAGCATCCAATGGCTACACTGCATTCAATAAGCTGCACACCAGTGAGGATCCCGAGACTACATTGCATTTTTTTTAAAAGCTGTACACCAGTGAGGATCCAGCATTTTATAAAACATTCAAGAGTGAATATCCAATGTGACCTTTGCAATCCTGTTGATCCCTGAGCTCTTCCTTGATCTGTCCCAGGCACATGGCTTTCTGTTCTTCCAGCTGGTTCCGAATATCCTCTCCATTAGCCATTTTAAAATCTCTTACCCACTTGTCATCCTGTTCCTCTTGCGTCTAGCTCCTGTGTCAATCGAGTGCAGCACTCTGCATTAGTGACTATACTTATCATTTTCTTACTTCCCAGCGTGAAAGCAGAAACTTGTTCTCCGTAAGGCTGGTTTCGTGTGCGATGGCTCAATGATTAAACGGAGTAAAAGTGACGCAACAGCAAGAATCGAGTCCCTAAACTTCAAAAAAAACCAATCCGTAAAATACATTACATGTAACAAATACCATTAAGGAACTAGTCACTAAAGAATATTAAATACTAAATGCAATTGTGAAGATGCAGTGAAAAAAATACTGCAGGTAATATTACATTCCTGGCTGAGGATCTGATTGGTAAAGCACAGAAAACAGAACGTCATGCATGAGAACCTATTGACTACACGACAGCAAAAGTAACTAATCACTTAATTACAATAAGTTAAATCCACTAGTGACAAAACCTTAGCAAATATAAATCACACGATGAGGATTCAGTCTCGAGACTACAGCAAGTGTCATGTAGACCAGTGAGGATCCCATCTCTATCTACAGTAAATGTAAAACACACCAAGGAGGATCCTGTTGGTAATCTATCATAAATACAATGTGCTCACAAAACCAGTTCCAATCACCAAACAACTGTAAATATAATCCACATCAATAAGGATCCAATCACTAAACTACAGTAAATCTAATACTAGTAAATATTGGAATATCCCAGTGAGATTGTGGTTACTATTTTCAGGATGCTTTTTGCATAGAATTTCCCTAAACATATTTGACAAATAGAATCCAAAACACAAGAGGTGGTGTTTCTACAGCTAAAATACTTTTAACCTTTTTTAAAGCTTCCTTAGCTTCCCAAGCTAAGGGATAATATTTCACTTTTTCATCAAATACATTGGCTCAAATCTTTCATGAGAAGATAGTAAAACCAGTCGAATTGGACTGACAAGCAGCCCTTGCAAATCTGGAGTCAATGTGTATCAGGGGTAAAATTCTCCCTGGTTGGAGTCATATCTGGCACATGGGAGGATGGTCATGGTTGTTGGAGATCAGCCATCTCAGCTTCAGGACACCTCTGCAGGAGTTCCTCAGGGTAGTGTCCTCAGCCCAACCATCTTCAGCTGCTTCATCAATGATCTTCCCTCCATCATAAGGTCAGAGGTGGGGATATTCACTGACGATTGCACAATGTTCAGCACCATTCGTAATTTCTCAAATACTGAAGCAGTCCATGTTCAAAACCAACAAGATATGGACAATATCCAGGCTTGGGCGGACTAGTGGCAAGTAACATTCACACCATACATCTACCAGCCACAGACCACGTCTAATCAGAAACAAGTTAATCGCTGTCTTTTGACATTCAATAGTGTTACCATCACTGAATCTCCCACTGTCAACATCCTCAGGTTACCCATCATCAGAAATTCACCATTTTAGTACAAAAGCAGGTTAGAAGTGAGGAATCCCACTATAAATAACACATTTACTACAACCGGATCATAGGCACAAGTCAGGAGTGTGATGGAATACTCCCCACTTGCTTGGATGAGTGCAGCCCTAATAACACTCAAGAAGCTTGACACCATCCATGATAAAGCAGTCCACTTGATTGGTACTGCATCCACAAACATCCACTTCCTCCACCACCAATGCTCAGTAGTGGCAGAGATCTACAAGATGCACTGCAGAAATTCACCCAATATCCTCAGACAGCACCTTACACATCTATGACCACTTCTATGTAGAAAGACAAGGGCAACAGATACATGGAAATACTACCACCTGCAAATTCTTCTCCAAGCTACTCACCATCTTGACTTGGAAATATATCGCTGTTCCTTCACCATCGCTGGATCAAAATCCTGGAATTCCCTCCCAAATAGCATTGTGGGTCAACCCACAGCAAATGGACTGCAGTGATTCAAGAAGGCAGCTCAACTTCTCAAGGGGGCAACTAGGGACGGGCAATAAATGCTGGCAGCCAGTGATGCCCATATTTCCAAATAAATCTTTCAAATATCAGTCCAGCTATAGAAACCTCATGCAGAGAATGATCCAGTCACTCCTGTCAAACATCGAAAATGATCCAGTCACTGCTGTCTAACACTGAGGATGATCTAGTCAGTGCTCCCACCTACTCAGAATGATCCACTGACTGCTCCCACACACCGAGCATGATCCAGTCACTGCTACCACACACCAAGAATGATCCACTCACTGCTACTACACACCGATAATGATCCACTCTCAACGACCACACACCGGGAATGATCCGGTCGCTGCTGTCACACACTGGGAATGATCCAGTCGCTGCTGTCACAAAACAGAGATAACCCAATCACTTTCACCATACACAAGTAATGCTACCATCCACTGTCAGTAATCTAGTCACTGCTACTATGCACTGTCAGTGATCTAGTCACTGTCACCCACAAAGGTCCTGATCCAGTCACACAGCACTGATAATCTAGCTGTGGAACTACTGTGATTATCACACACCATGAATGATCTTGTCACTAAGCCACAGTTATGAAGCAGAGGTTGACTCCCCTCTGAGAACTAAAACCAAACACACAAGGTGGAGCACCTCGCCCCATTATCTGTAAAAAAAGTGTGCAAAATGGTGTAATCTGCTTTTCATCAACTTCTAGTGGTTAAAGAAAATAAATCCCTGACACTCTCTTTAAAATCCACAAGTAACAATTTACTTACCTAACTCTAACAGTGAACAAATTAACTAAATTAGTAATAAATCATTTCTAACTACTAATTATTCCCCAATAAAATAAGATTCTAATGGTATACTGTTCTAATAAATACAAGTCCCACTTACATAAAACAAAAGGAATTTAGTCTGTCAAAATGACAGCCAGGTTATGTGTCTTCCAGAATGTTCTGTGCCTTCTCTGTTGATTCTTCTGTCAGGGATATTAACTAGATGTGCCATTGGTAGTGTTGTTATTTAGATGGTGTTGTCTGTAAGACATAGAGGAGGCTGCAAGAGCCAATGATTCTCTCTTGAGATCTGAGGCCGTTAGCCTTACTGGGTGACAGCTACCTCTGGGGTCTGCCCCCTTCTTTTATACACTTGTTGACATATCAATATTTCTTACAATAGGATTGGTCCTATGTTGTCAAAACCGTCAGATTTACACTTAATAGATTTTTTGTATCTAAGTACCTGGTTCAGATTGATTGGCTAAATTCAAAAACTTGTTGTCTTGGTAAAAACTGCTGCTTGGCATGCTAACTGCATGGCCTTTTGATACAAACGTTTCTGTATTGGTGTTCTCTGTGTACTTGCAAACTTTTGAGCTGCTGCTCATAGACATCCATTTTAAATCTCTAAGCACAGAAAAAGCACATGATCTTTTAAAGGGACCACGCAATGCTTTCCCCACCTAGTATTTTACAGACACTAAATTCTAAATTCCTGCCTCCCAATCCACAAATACTGTGAATTCAGTTCCTGCACTGGCTGAGCTAACTAAAATGGACTCTTCTTTTCCCGTCATCTGAGGCATGGTGACCTATAGGTTAAACCACCATCAGTCATCTCTCTCTCTCTCTCTACTGAGTGCGCAGCCCTGTGGTCAGGTAGCACTACAGAGACTATTTTTAACTGGTAATTAAACAAATGTGGGAATAACAATTGTAATTATTTCATCATGAATACAACAAAATTGTGATTATGCAGTTGATAAACTACTGTGAACATAACTCAGTAAAGTAAATGTAATGTAATGAATATAGCGTAGTAAAGTGAATATAACACAGTGATGATTATCCAGTCACTAAGCTACAGTAAGGATAAACTAATGATTATCTAGTCATTTAGCAATGGTAAATACTACACACTCATGGTCAGCTTGTCATTCAACTACAGTGAATTTAACACATTAGTGATAACCTCTTCACTAAACTACATTGAACAAAATACACCAGTAAATCATAGCTAACTTAGAGTAAGTATAACAACCTAGTAATTATTCCGTCACTAAAGCAGTGAATATAACACGGTTGTGATTATCTCATCATTAGTCCTCAATAAATATATTGCAGTGAATATGACATAGCAGTGATTATCTAGTTACGAAACAAAGGTAAAGTAGTACATGAGAAAGGATGTAGTGGCACTGAAGGGGGTGCAGAGGCAGTTGACTAGGTTGATTCTGGAGTTGAGAGGGTTGGTTTATTGGGAGAGATTGAGTAGATTGAGACTATATTCGTTGAAATTTAGAAGAATGACGGAGGGGTCTTGTAGAAACATATAAAATTATGAAGGGAATAGAAAAGATAGAAGCACTAGGTGAAACATAGCCTCAAAATAATGGGGAGCAGATTTAAGACCGAGTTGAGGAGGAATGTCTTCACCCAAAGGGTTGTGAATCTGTGGAATTCCCTGCCCAGCAAAGCAGCTGAGGTACCTCATTGAATGTTTTTAAGGCAAAGATAGATTTTTGAACAGTAAATGAATTATGGGTTATGGTGAACGGGCGAGTAAGTGTAGCTGAGTCCAAAAAAAGATCAGCCATGATCTTATGTAATGGCGGAGCAGGCTCATTGGGCCAGATGGCCTACTCCTGCTCCTATTTCTTATGTTCTTATGTCATAGTCCCATAGGTTGCCATCTTAGTGGAGAGATGATTGGTGGTGTTTTAACCTGAAGGTCGCCATGCCTCCGGTGAGAAGAGAAGATTGAGAAAGAGGGACCTTCATGGTAACCTCAGTGTCACACAGTTCATGTCACTGAATCACAAACCAGCCATCCAGCCAACTGTGCTAAACTACAGAGAATGTAACATAGCTGTGATTCTTTGATAATTAAGCCAATGTGAATATAACACATTGTTAATTTCCCAGTCATTAACCAATGATAACATGAAACACTATGGGATATGTAGTGACTAAACATCAATGAATGTGATCTACTATTGTTTGTCTAGTTGTTATGCTAAAGTGATTATCTTGGTCTGAAACTTCAATAAACAGAACACAGTGCTGATTAGATCATCAGGAAGTTATAGTATACACAGCAAAGCAAAATAAAAATAACACACATGAGTATCAACTCACTAAACTGCAGTAAATATAACCCAGCAGTTATTATGTAGTCAACACACTACAGTGAATGTAACATACTACAGTGAACATAACACACTACAGTGAACATAACACACTACAG
>JAHRHZ010000002.1:4661640-4718813 GCA_024137785.1 Ginglymostoma cirratum
TACAGTGAATGTAACATACTACAGTGAACGTAACATACTACAGTGAATGTAACATACTACAGTGAACATAACACACTACAGTGAATGTAACATACTACAGTGAACATAACACACTACAGTGAACATAGCACACTACAGTGAACATAGCATGCTAAATAAAGTGAATATGACCAGAGTTTGGAACCAGGGCCAGGTGGATTTTATTGACTATGAGACCCCTGATTGGGGTTGTTAACCTGGGCCACTCAGGAAGTCATGTCTGACAGATATAAACAGGAGTCTGAGATAATCTCATCATTCTAGGGACTGGCTCTGAGTTGGCTGGTCAGAGTCCACGTATTGTGCATGTGTAAATAAAGGGTGACATGGTGACAGGATACCAGCCTCTGTGCAGTTATTCCACTAATACAACAATGATTATCCTGTTTGCAGATGGCACCAAAATTGGGGCTGTAGTGGACAGTGAAGAAGGTTATCTCAGAGTACAACGGGACCTTGATCAGATGGGCTGATGGGCCAAGAAGTCATAGGTTCATTTTAATTTAGATAAATGTACTAAATCATTTTGGAAAGCCAAATCAGGGCAGGACATGTACACTTAAAGGTAAGGTCCAGGGGAGTGTTGCTGAGCAAAGAGACCTTGGAGTGTCGGTTCATAGTTCGTTGAAAGTGGAGTCGCAGGTAGACAGTACAGTGAAGAAGGTGTTTGGTATGCTTGCATTTATTGGTCAGTGCATTGATTATATATTGTGGCTGTACAGGCCATGCCCAGGCCACTTTTGGAATACTGCATACAATTCTGTTCTCCCTGCTATAGGAAAGATACAATTAAACTTGAAAGCATTCAGAAAAGATTTACAAATATATTGCTGGGTTTGGAGGATTTGAGCTACAGGAAGAGGCTGAATGGGCTGGGGTTATTTTCCCTGAAGTGCCAGAGGCTGAGGGGTGACCTTGTCGAGGTTCATAAAATCATGAGGGGGATGGATAGGGTGAATAGCCATGGTCTTTTCCCTGGGGAGGGGAGTCCAAAACTAGAGGGCATAGGTTTAAGGTGAGAGGGGAAAGATTTAAAAGGGACCTGAGGGGCAACTTCTTCATGCAGAGGGTGGTGCGTGTATGGAATGGACTGCCAGAGGAGGCGGTGAAGGCTGGACAATTCCAACATTTAAAAGACATCGGGATGGGTACGTGAAGAAGAAAGGTTTAGAGGGATAAGAGCCAAATGTTGGCAAATGGGACTTGATCAGATTACGATATCTGGTCGGCATGGATGAGTTGGACTGAAAGGTTTGTTTCCTTGCTGTACAACTCTATGACTCTGTGACTAGTTATTAAAATTCAATGAATGTGACACAGCAGTAATGGTCTCATCACTAAACTGCAGTAAATACAACCCAGCAGTTATTATGTAGTCAATAAACTGCAGTGAATGTAACACAGCAAAGAGAATATACTCAAGAATGACTGTCAAGTTATTAAACTAGATTGAATTCACACCACAACTCATTATAGAGGTCACCACTAAGGTGTAGCCTTCTAATTCTCTCCCTTTGCCTGACACATGGTGACCTTCACCACCAGCCTTCGCTCTCTAATGAGAGAGCAACTCTTTGGTCCTCTGGTACTGTGATGACTTTACTTTGAGATCGTTTATAAACTATATGGAATATAACACCACAGAGATTATAGTCATAAATGTCAGTGAATATAACGCGAGTGGTTGGCTGGTTAAATTTGCATACTCATGATTAGCTAGTCATTAAACTGCAGTGAATATAACACATTAGTGTTCATCTATTCACTGAATTGCACTGAGTCAAGTCCCAGTGATTACCCATTAACTAGACTACAGTCATTATAACACACCAGATAATGTCTCATAATTGTTAGAGGTGGCACATAGATAGCAGAGGTAGTAAGGCGTCCTGAGTGAGTGAGGGAGTAAGTGTAGGTGGGAATGACTGAGTGTGAGGGAGGGAGGGAGTGAGTGTGAGAGAAGTAAGTGATAGAATGAATGAGGGAGTGAGTGAATGGAGGAATAAGTGGGTGAGGAAGGGAGTGAGTGACGAAGTAATAAGTGAATGAGTGAGCGAGGGAGGGAGAGTGAGCATGTGAATGAGGGAGTGAGTGAAGAAGTGAGTAAGTGAGTGAGGGATTAGGGAGTGAGTGAATGACAGAGTGAGTGAGGAAAGGAAAGAACAGGAGTGAGTGAGTGAATGAGTGAGTGAGGGGAGGATGAAGTGAGTGAGTGAATGAACAGGAAGTGCAGAGGGGAGGAAGGTTTAGTAGTTCAGGAGGATGAGGTGGAAGCCACGGAGTGGAATTGCTGCATGCGATGGTGAGAGATATGGCCCTTTGGTCTTGGTAATGTTACTATGCAGTGGCAGAATTCAAGTCAGTGTGAGGAAGCAGGGAGATGATGATGGCACTCACCCCTTTGGTAGACAGAAGCCCATGAGCATTCTTGGGCACTGCTGTATATTTCTCTTGGTAAGGGAAATGGTACTGAGCTGGGCTATTATCTAGCTCCAGGCTAGTTCCGTCTGTTGCCATGGCCTCCTTTGAAGGTCCGTCAGAAATGAGATGGGCTTCTTCTCTATCACTGTATCTGCTAGCCCCTTCAGGCTTCCTCTGAAGCTGGGTGCCAACTTCCCTTTAGAAACATAGGAACCAGGAGCAAGTGTAGGCCATATGGCCCTTCAAGTCTGCTCCGCCATTCATTATAATTGTGTCTGATCATCCAACTCAATATCTTGTTCCCACTTAACCCCCATATCCTTTGATCTTTGATCCCTTCAGTCGCAATTGCTATATCCAACTCCTTCATGATTCCCTACAGTGCAAACCAGGCCTTTTGGCCCATCAAATCCACACAAACCCTCTGAAGAGCATCCCACCCAGACTCACACCCTACCCCATCCCTGTAACCCAGGATTTTCTGTGGCTATTCCACCTAGTTTGCACATATCTGGACACCAATGGGAAGTTCAGCATGGCTAATCCACCTAACCTGCACATCTTTGGACTGTGGGACGAAGCTGGAGCACCCAGAGGAAACCAACATAGTCACAGGGAGAATGTGCAAACTCCACACAGACAGTTGCCTGATGGTAGAATTGAACCTGCTACCTTCTTTAAATCATACAACGTTTTGGCCTTGACTGCTTTCTGAGTAGTGAATTCCACAGGCTCACCATTCTTTGGGTGAAGACATTTCTCTTCATCTCAGTCCTAAATGGTTTATTCCATATCCTTAGACTGTGGCTCCTGGTTCTGGTCTCCCTTCTCATTGGGAACATCCTTCCTGCAACTACCCTGGCTAGTCCTGATAGAATTTTATAGATTTCTGTGAAATTTCCCCCCACCCTTATTCATCTGAACTCCTACACCTATAGTTGGAATCAATTGAACCTCTCTTCATACTTCAGTCCTACCATCCTGTTAAACTTTTACTGCACTTCCTCTATAACAAGGACATCCTTCCCCAAATAAGGAGACCAAAACTGCACACAATCTTCCAGGTGTAGTTTCACCAAAGCCCTGTACAATTGCAGAACAACATCTCTGCTCTCATACTCAAATCCTTTTCCAATGAAGGCCAACACACCATTTGCCTTCTTTACCATCTGCTGCACCTGTATGCTGACTTTCAGAGATAGATATAGAAGGACATAAATGGGGAAAAGGACTTTTTTTTAAGGTACTTGGAAGGGACTGCTACACTTTTGAAAAGCAAGTTACTGTCAATCATTGTAGGCAATGTTTACACTGTTGCCAGTTGTGGTAGTGGGGGGAGGTTACTGCACAAGGGTTGGTGCCAGTGGTTGGATACAAAGTGACATTCAGCTAACAACAAGTAGCTGTAGAGTGGTAACCAATTAATGCCAAACACCGTCTGTTTACCAACAATTATATAATTGACTCCAAGTTGGCTGAACAGCTTATGGGTATGACTGATATGGCCAGAAGCGTTTGGATCTCCAAGAGAAGACACTTACTCTGTTGTTAAAAAAAAACTTCAAGGAAATCAGTTTATTTTCCATCATAAGTTGCAGTAAGCTGTAGCTTTTAACCAGCAGCCAGGAGACTTTGCAATTTGCGAACAAGGTGCTCTGTGCCTCCTGCAAGGAAGTTAAAAAGTACCTGGAGAAGAGAAATAGACAAAGAGCAAGTTTTGACAAGCATAAGGATCATCGCAGATAATCTTGTGGATGGGGACCATGGAACTGCATTCCCAGTTTCTCCCAATACTCATAACACCGATATTTTTATCTGTCTGTGTCTGTCTGTAGTGGGGTGGTTTATAATAGAGGAGATTAGAGTTTTAACTGATAGAGTTATATGCTGACAGCTCACTCGTAGCTAGAACCTACTTATTTGTTATAAATAGTTATTCTACTTAAGTACGCAAACCTAGTCCATGCTTTCTGTCAGCCCGAGTCTACAAGGACAGGTCAGTTGGGGAATTTCGTATATATCATGAAATCTTTAATATTTATGATGATTCTGGTAACAGCATGGCTTGATTTCCAGCGTGCTACCCAGTGAGGTGTGATGATACAGTGATGTTGATACACTCGTCATTAGATAGTAGTTTGTGAATATATCATCCCAGTAATTTTCTGGTCAATAAGGTGCAGGAAAAATGACACACTAGTGAGAAGTCACTAAATTACAGTGAATGTAACACAGCAATGACTCCAAAGTCCACAAACTACAATCCATGTGTTGCACCAAGTGAATACATCGCAACAATGATTATCTTGCCAAACTGCTCTACCCAGAACCGTATGAAACTACAGAGAATTGTGAACACAGCCCAGTCCATTACGCAAGCCAACCTTCCATTCATTGACTCCATCTATACTCTCATTGCTTGGAAAGGCAGCCAACATCATCAAAGACCTCTTGCACCCCAGTTACAATCTCTTCCACAACCTCTCCTGTCAGGCAGAAGATACAAAAGCTTAAATGTACATATCAACATGTTCAAGAACAGCTTCTTTCCCGCTGTATTAGACTTCTGGATGGACCTCTCGAATTTCAAATCTAATGTTGATCTTGCTTTTTTTGTACACCTTCTCTGCAGCTGTAACATTGTATTCCTTTGTCTGTTTGATTATCCTATGCACTTTGTATTGTATGATCTGCCTGTACTTCACGCAAAACAAAACTTTTCACTATATCTAGGTGCAAGTAACAGTAATAAATCAAATCAAATCAAAACACAGCAGGCCAAAAATGGGAGAAATGACCAGAAATTAGCTCTGTGTCAATTTTCCTGGAGGGCTTTTCACTGTAAGGCCGAAGACATTTCTCATTCTGTCTTTCTAAACTCACCTTATTACCCATGCACCAACCCCTATGGTATCCTGCTCATCATATTCCTCACTTACCCCTGGTGGACACCTTGGGATTCCTGATGCAATACTACACATAAAACACCGTTGTGCACTGGATCTAGCGATGTTGTTTGGAGTTGCTGTCATCTGCCCCAGAAATGTCTGATAAAGGGGAACTGACCCCTGCTTTGCAGGCATGTGCTGGTAGATGGGGCAGTGCAAGGGAGGACCATAACCTTCTCCTGGACGGGCAGAGGAGACCACAACACCAGACACTGTCAGCTTGTTCTGAGGTTGTCACCAGGATCACCAGGTGTTATATTCATAGTCTAGAGACTAGCAATCCCACAAGAGGTCAGTGACCATGATCGAATCCACAAGCTGGGTGTCCATCCCGATGCAGTATCCTTGCAGCTGTAATGAAATGAAAGGTGCCAGTGTGCCCCAAAGTTCAACATTGAAGTGCGGAGCTGTTTTTACAATTGAATCAGAGATGTGCTATGAGGACATGGTGAGGCTGGTACGTATTGCATGCCTGTGGATATGGGCTGCATGTCGTCACTGCTCACTGTGTGTGTCCTGAGATACTATGGAAAGCTATAGAAATTTGACAAATATGTTTATGGCTTAAGTGATGCAATGAAGGTATGGGATTTCTTCGTTAACTCTGTCATGCAGAAAGTTTTCACCTTAAACCAAACCCAGTAATAATCTCCTGGTATCACAAGGAGAAACTGGCAGGATAACAAGCATGGGGCTGGATGAACACAGCAGGTCAAGCAGCATCATAGGAGCAGGAAAACTTGACGTTTCGGGCCTAAACCCTTCATCAGAAACTGGCAGGTATCTTTATGATATGTATCGATGAACTTCTGCTGGGGCTTCCTTCGAATTTGAGTGACACATGACATGTAAAATGAAAATACAATTTAAGAAAGGAAGCCAGGCTTTGAGAACCTTTACATTAGAGATTAGACAGGATTAACTTTAGAGATTAAGCAGAATAATTCAGGTGTGACTTTTGATCAACAGTCTTATTTAGAAAGTGTTCATGACACCCTGGCAAATTGGGCCAGATCCTCACAGAAAGAATGTGATGAACCTTGTTGTACTTGACTGGTCACCCAGAAGATTGGCTTGTGAGGCATCTCCAGAAGGGACTATTCCATATCTTCTGGATCGCCCCAAGTTTGGAAACTTGAGTGTGCATTTTCCTGAATTGAATTTATTTAATGTTTTATTTCCTGAACAGTAGCATTTTCTGACATTGTGCACAGTTCCAAACATGCACAAGCAGACTATTTGTCCAGTCAGACTTCATAACTAGAGATAGTAAGAACTGCCGATGCTGGAGTCAGAGATAACATAGTGTGGAGCTGGAGGAACACAGCGAGCCAGGCAGCATCAGAGGAGCAGGAACGTTAACATTTCAGGTTGGGACCCTTCTTGAAATGCCAAATTGGGATGGCCAGAATGTAGATTGGAGTCCACTGGGGATGATCTGGTTCCATAGGCAGGTACTGAGAAAGGAGATTTGGCTGTAGTACCTAGTTTGCTTGAGTATGTGATCGAAGAGTTTCAGGGCTGAAGAGATTACCAGAGGGTTACAGTGGGAGAGAGATCCACTGAGGTCTTTCCGGAGAGAAAAGGACAATTTCTTCAAGGTGAGCATCCTCGGAAGAGGCTTCGCAGTGGGGTTATAACTGACTCTGAGAAAGTAAGAACTGCAGATGCTGGAGTCAGAGATAACACAGTGTGGAGCTGGAGGAACACAGCGAGCCAGGCAGCATCAGAAGTGCAGGAAAGTTGACATTTCTGAAGAAGCGTCCCGATCCGAAACATCAATTTTCCTGCTCCTCTGATGCTGCCTGGCCTGCTGTATTCTGCCAGACTTCATACTAGTCTGTTTCTTCCTTAGATGTAATATCATCTTTCTGTGAGCATCTGGCCCAATTTGCCAAGGTGTCATGAAATGTTAACGTTCCTGCTCCTCTGATGCTGCCTGGCTTGCTGTGTTCCTCCAGCTCCACACTATGTTATCTCTGACTCCAGCATCGGCAGTTCTTACTATCTCTAGTTATGAAGTCTGACTGGACAAATAGTCTGCTTGTGCATGTTTGGAACTGTGCACAATGTCCAAACATGCTACTGTTCAGGAAATAAAACATTAAATAAATTCAATTCAGAAAAAGGTACACTCAAGTTTCCAAACTTGGGTGATCCAGAAGATATGGAACAGTCCCTTCTGAAGATGCCTCACAAGCCAATCTTCTGGGTGACCAGTCAAGTACAACAAGGTTCATCACATTCTTGGTGGGAGAGATTAATAAATGTTATCCATTCGCATGGGATTCCAAGAAATAATAATGGCAGTTAAAAGTACCTTAGCTGCTGAGATATTAATGTTAGTAGAAGCTATAAATATAGGGGTTTATGAATCAAATATTTTGACGGAAATCCTGTACAAGGAACAATTGGAGAAATGTTTGACCATTGTACGTTATGTGGATAATCTTTCTCTTTGTTTATTTGACAAAGGGTGCTGCTGAGAAAAAGTTGAGATTTGCCCTTGATAGTTTAAAGGAAATGTTAAAAAGAGATTTCTAAAATAACATGGATTGACTCAAGTCACCAATTGGCAGCCTGTTTCACAAAACTAAAGGCGTTAGCTTCAAGGAGTCATTGGAAATCCTCCAAGAGGAATGTCTGGTGGTAGGAGGAGTCATAAGAACATCAAAAATGCAACTTTTTTTGGATTGCTTTGTGGTTAAACAACATATCACGTTTTCTCAAAGAGAAAAGGAGCTTGTGAAAAATATAATTTTGTTATTTTGATCAGTTTTACTATAAAAAAAGTAGAATGTAGAAAAAAACTGCTTAATTTTCATTAATGTTGTTTATGAATTGTTTGTGTGTCTTCAAAGATTTTACTTAAAGAGCCAGGGGTGAAATCGATTAATCTAGCACCGAGTTAAACAGGGATTGGGATTAATTGATTAATTAATCTGGTGTGTGTCCACACCCAAATGGTGACTTTCCACCTTCAGACCTTGCAGCGATACCTTTATGTTGAGCCTCCTCCTCAGTGGTGCCCCCTAGAGATATATTTTTTCTGCCAGGTGCGTAGTCTCATCTATGACACACAGCTCCTGTTTTTCAACCGTGAGGGTTTGCACATCGCCCTCAGGATGCTCCCTGTCTTTTACCAGGACTTGACCACTATCTGGGACATGGTCAACTCGCGCCGGGCCTACACTCCGTGAGGAGTAGTGGCCGTCGTCAGAGAGCCGTTGCTCAGGAATCGCCACCTCCACCATTGCAGTTTCGACGGGCTGTCGGAGGGGAGGGCCGTGGCTGTGGGCGTGGCCAAGATCAGGAACGTGCTGGGTGGCAGGAGCCTGGGCTGGATACTGCTACAGGATTTGGCCAGCAGGGCGGCAGTAGACATCTGGCCCACGGCCACTTCCATCCAACTCCTTAAAACAGGGGTGCTCAGACCTGACATTGTGCACCAGATGGAGGATGCTCAGTGAGATGCGTGCAGTGAGATCCCGTCTGCACGAACCCCTACCCGGACAGAATTTCACATCGCCTCCAGGATCCGTACCTCCCGCTGGGAGCCTGTGCCTCACAACCTGAGCTGCATCCAGAACACAGGTAGTATGGATTGGAGAGGGGCAAAACGGCGGGCCCTGTACAGACTGCTGCTGTACACCATCCACCTCTTCTCCTTTACCCACCGCCCGGGCAAACCTTGCCGTGCCCATTTACCACCAGGCAGCGGGGATCCCCAGTGGAGGGCTCTCCACGTGGGAGTTCTCCCACTTATCCCTCAGGGATCTGGAGTGGAGGGTGTTGCATGCAGCAGTCCCCTGTAACCGCACATTGCAGTTATTCACGGACTCCCAGCCCAACTGTCTATTTTGCGGTGCTGTGGAGACCGTGGACCATGTATATATTGGCTGGTGGTGTTTGCACTCCCTTTTTAGTTATCTAAAAGACCTTCTCCTCTACTTTTGGCTGAACTTCAGCCCCACGCTGCTGATCTTCAGGCACCCGGTGTGGAGGGGGGCAGGTGGGTCAGACGATCTCCTTGTGGGTCTGCTCCTGGGCCTGGCCAGGCTGGTCATTAACAGGTCCAGGCAGAGGCCTCTGGAGGGTGTCATTTACACTGACTGCCTGCCCCTCTTCCGTGGCTACTTTCGGACCTGGGTGTCTCTGGAAAAGGAGCACATGGTGTCTGCCAACATTCTTGATGCCTTTAGGGAGAGGTGGGCACCTGGGGGAGTGGAGTGCTTTACTTTCCCCCTCCAACTCTAATTTGATTTGGTCCCTACCCTCCCCTTCACTTTTCCATGTAAACATTGCCCGTTCCGGCTTTGCTTGTTACTGGTTCACTGGCTGCATGGGTGTTTTTCCTGGTGGTGGCAATGTCGAATAACACACACACACACACACACACACAAACACAACATGGGTTCTGGGGAAAATAAACAAAAAAATGTTAAAGAAAAGAAAATTTTCAACCCCATTTGATTTAGGCCTCCCTGAACCCACCACTTCTCCCTCAACTTTGATGGTCTGCATTGCCCTTATGGGTGATTTAGTAATAGGGGAGAAAAACGTGTATAAGTGCACTTCTAGATATATATAAAAAAAGCAACTTTGATCGGGGACCTGGGGTGGAGGGTGTTACATGCGGCAGTCTCACGTAACCACAGACTGCAGTGGTTAACAGACTCTGAGCCCAACTGTTTATTTTGCAGGGCTGTGGAGTCCATGGACCATGTAT
Organism: Ginglymostoma cirratum; assembly: GCA_024137785.1. Lineage (NCBI taxonomy): Eukaryota > Metazoa > Chordata > Chondrichthyes > Orectolobiformes > Ginglymostomatidae > Ginglymostoma > Ginglymostoma cirratum. Next base: position 4,671,778 of record JAHRHZ010000002.1, read on the forward strand.
ATATTGGTTGTGGGCATTTGCGCCCCCTGTTTAGTTTTTTGAAAAACCTTTTGCTATGATTTTGGTCACTCTTCAGCCCCACATTCCTAACCTTTGGACATGAAGTAATGCTGCACATTTCCAAGAAGTGACCCTTCAACAGATTAAGTGGTGGGCTAATCAATTAAACTCAGCTAATGAAGAGGGTACGACTTGGTTTTCACTAAATAAACAAATAAATGAGAGGTTATCAACCTGAACATTAACTCTGCCACTCTGGATGTGGCTAGACTAGCATTTTCTGCTTTTATTCCAGAAAAGTGAGAATCCAGTTCTGAAACCAAACTAAACATGACACTGGTCAGTGAGAATCCAGTCTCTAAACTGCAGAAACACACACACCCAGTGACTGAACTACTGTACATATAACAGCAGTAGCATCTGGTTATAAGTTGTTTCAAGTACAATATAGTCTCCACAGACAGTTCACAGGAGTTTAATAAAGCATTGTTTGACACTGAGCCACTGAATGTGATGTTAGGGTAAATGGCCAAAAACTGGGCCATGGAGGAAGGTTTTTGGGAGTGTCTAAAAGAGTGGAGGGGACAATGAGAGAGGGCATACCTGATAATAAAAGAGATTGAGAGAGGAGGAAAGAAAGAGGGTGAGGGTGATGAGTGCGGGGAGGCATGGGAGATGGTAGGGGAGAGGGACAGTGAGAGGGAGATGGAAAGTGAGGAGAGGTGCAATGAGAGGGAGGGTGAGAGAGAAAGTGCACAGAAGCTGGAAAAAGAGAGGAGAACTAAGAAAGTGAGGGAGAGTAAGAGGAAGGAAGAAGGGACAAAGAAGAATATAAAGAGCAAGAGATGTTAACAGAATGATGGGGGTGGGGAGGCACAAGGAAAGAGAGACAGTGCAAGGAGGGCAGCAAGAATGAAGGAGAAGCCAGAGGGAGGGAAAGTGAGAGAGTGGCTGAGAGAGTGAGAGGAGGAGGAGCATATGGAAAGAGAGTGAAGGGAATGGGTGGAAAAGAGGGAGAGGTGAGAAAGTGTAAGTAAGAGAAAGCAAATGAGAGACAGAAAACAGCCTGAGAACGACATTGATATGCTGCTTTTATTTAGCTTGGGTAGTGGGAGCTGTAGGTGAGGGAAGTGACTGGGCCAGCGAGAGCAACATCAGGAGGATAACAATACACAAGGTTTACCCATCAACCAGTGATTCTCTGGACTGTATATTTTCTATTGGTTGATTGGACTCTGAGAGGTGGCACCATGCTCTGAATTGTTTATATTAAAACTGAAAGCTGATGATCTCCCTGGCTTAGGGACTTTCTATCACATGACTTCCCAAAAATAGCTCCCTGAAATCAGAAATCAGGAGACAACCTTAAACAGGAGTCAGAACCACCTCTTACTTGGGGTGACAATTGAAGAGTGTTGAACACCATTGCACACATGCACACACATGTAAATTCTCACAAATATTATTACTGGCCCTCACACTCAGACCTACACGCTGACACACATACACAAACACACACTTGTTCGATATGCACTCGTACACATATTCCCTCACAAACAAATACACAACCTCTCAATCAGACAGACACAATTACATACACATAACCTCTCTCACACACTCACCAATCATTGAATATCGCTGGCCAGTACACAGATTCCTTTGCTGGTTGTCTTACATGTTCAGTTCCTATGTGTCTCTGATCTAACGACGACATGATATCTTGACAGAATGCCTTCAGTGTTAGGACATTTTTACACCTCAAACATGGGTGTGTACTGACAACACCACATTTGTTTCAGTATGATTAAAATGAACAAATCTTCTCAGGTAGCTCTTTAATACTGTCAGACCATCCCTGGATAATTATCTTTTACAACCCTTCTAATTGGTCATATCACCACTGTGACTGTTCACATTGGCCCTGGCCAAAGTTTAACAGATTAACTTCAAGAAAGTCTTAAACACATGGCCTAGAATATCCTTCGCAGTGGGGTTAAAATTGTTTCAGAGATAGTAGGAACTGCAGATGCTGGAGAATCTGAGATAACAATGTGTAGAGCTGGGTGAACACAGCAGGCCAAGCAGCATCAGAGGAGCAGGAAGCCTGACGTTTCAGGCCTAGACCTATCAGAGCATGAATCCAGAGGAATACCATGGTCTCTGTGCCGGTGGTAATCAGCTCAGAGTGTCGACCTGATCATCCTGATGCCTGGCTTGTATCTGACTTCAAAACGACCATAGACTGTTGACTGATTCAATTTTGCTACGTGAACTGTTCCATCACAGTTGGTACAGTCTGAATCTGGATAGATGGTGTTGACCAGGTAGAAGATTTCTAAGAAGCCAAGATGAGCTTGTGTATTGGCACGGCTGTATGATCCTACCTATGCACAGAACTGGTGTTCTGTGATGAACTGGCGAACTGGTGGATATGCTGTGAGACGATCTCTCATAGGCTATATCATGGAGCAACACTTGCTGGAGTACAAATGTTTCATGATGTGAGGCAATAATATGTTGTCACTAGCCACTGTGTCAATCCTAGCTTTTGGAGTTTACTTTCCTGCCCTTTCAGGGTATGTGATCTTAATGATTGTAAACGCTTCTGATTGCATTATACTGTCAATATGGTGTGTGAGGTTAACAACATGGAAATCCAAAATTTGCCTTTGTCTTGGTTGACTCTGAAGTTTATTAGTATGTATGTCTTTGTTCTTCTTCTTAACACTTTCCTCACGGCCAATATTATACCATCTTGTTGGTCGCCTGTGTTTGTTCAAGGGTCTGGCTTGGCTTTTGGGACTAGACTTCCTGAACATACATGCCCAATGTTTACTGGTGCACAAAGTTATAAAAGAGAGCTGGATAGATTTTCTCTAGATACGACAAACAGCATGACTTACAGATTCTGTTGGTTTGGGGCACTTTGCTGACTGTGGCGATATTGTTTGTTGCACCTCAAGCATGTAATTGTTATTGGCCTGCCACTATGGCTTTATACCTGCATCCATTATCAAGTAATCCACCAATAATACAGCTCTTCTTGCCCAAAAGATCCTTTGGAAAGGGTGTAACTGGTGTAGAACTCTCCTCCAGAAAAGTTCCACTCATGCCCTTTGCTGTGGCACCTTCTGAAAGACTCTTGGGATTGCTGCTGATAGGACCTGAGTGGGAATGTGCTCATGCTGAAGTTATTTCCTACCTTCAGCTGGTCTTCAAGAAGCTTCTAGATCTTTGCTGAACCTTTGTGATTGTTCACAAAAAGATCAAATGTAATCATCTTGCAAAGTCTCTTCTTGCCAATGGCAAGCAAGATTTTTTTGAGCTCTTTTCTTGGATTCATCCATCACTTGATCTTTAAAATAGAACGCTTTTGTTGTTTGAACAGTTGCAGTTCAGTAAAGGAGCAATGGCTATCCATTCCATAATAAGATTTCTGATATCCATAATTCTGCTTTAAACAGTTGGACTGTACCACCTTTGGCTGTGTGTCCCTGACCTGTATTCAGCGTAGATTAAAAACTGCCACTTCTTTAGTTACAGAGATTGTACAACTGATGTTCTGAGAAACTGTTACATGTGTACCAATGTTTGGGTCCGAAGTATGCGAGGCTTCCTGCTTTCTGTACGGTCATAGAGTCATTCAGCATGGAAACAGACCCTTTGGTCCAACTCATTCACACCGAACAGACATCCCAATCTGACCTAGTCCCATTTGCCAACATTTGGCCCACGGCTCTGAACCCCTCTATTCATATACCCATCTAGATGCTTTTTAAATATTGTAACTATACCCACCTCCACCTCATTCCATACACGCACCACCCTCTGCATGAAAAAGTTACCCGTCAGGTCCTTTTTAAATCTGTCCCCTCTCACTTTAAACCTATGCCCTCTAGTTTTGGACTCCCCCACCCTAGCAAAAAGACTGTGGCTATTTACCCTATCCATGCCCCTCATGATTTGATGAACCTCTATAAGATTCTGACGTACCAGGGAGAAAAAAAATCCCCAGCCTATTCAGCCTCTCCCTATAGCTTGAACACTCCAACCCTGGCAACATCCTTGTAAATCTTTTCTGAACCCTTTCAAGTTCCACAATATCCTTCCTAAAAAGGAGACTAGAATTGCACGTAGTATTCCAACAGTGGCCTAACCAATGTCCTGTACAGCTGCAACATGACCTCCCACCTCCTATACTCAAAAGCACTGACCAATAAAGACGAGTGCCAAATGGCTTTTTCACTACCCTGTCTGCCTCGGACTACACTTTCAAGGAAAGATCCACATTCTCAGTCTCAAGAGAGCCTCTGTTCTACGAGGGTCTGGTTTTGATCCGGGTTGTCGGAGCAGAACGGTGAGAAAGATTGCAGAAGCTTCCTGAAAGATCCGCGGTATAATCCCGTACAGTCAGACACAAAGGAAATAGTTGTTTTGTTTGTAGCTCTGCCCTGTAGAAGGAAGGGAAAACTGATGGCAGGAATTCAAACATAGAGATGCTGAGTCAGAACACAGGAGGCGTTTGACTGACACTGCAGAGCGGTAGCATTTCGCAAGAGAGGTTGAGATTTTTTTTTACCGCGATGACTGTGGGGTGGGGGCGCGAAGGGCAGGCCTGGGAGCTGACGAGCTGCCTGAGGAGCTGGAGAGTGGAGCAGTTGACGGGCCGGGGATTCCCAGAAACAGCAAGTCCCCGCCTTCCCATGCAGAATGCAGCAGCTTCGTTCAAGCCCAGGCCAATCGGAGCTGCTGTGGAAAGTCCCCGGGACTCTCCACGGTGACTGCAGACAACGCCGGAAACAAAGCGAAAGGACTTCAAGCTGTTCAGTGTCAGTGAGGCACCGCAGGAGCAACATGATGAAGGGTTTAGGCCCGAAACGTCAAGTTTTCCTGCTCCTATGATGCTGCTTGACCTGCTGTGTTCATCCAGCCCCATGCTTGTTATCTTGGAGTTATACTGTGCGCTGTTGAACCTAAGATAACAAGGTGTGGGGCTGGATGAACACAGCAGGCCAGGCAGCATCAGAGGAGCAGGAAAGCTGATGTTTCGGGCCGAGACCCTTCTTCAGAAATGTGTTCGAAACATCAAGCTTTCCTGCTCCTATGATGCTGCTTGGCCTGCTGTGTTCATCCAGCCCTACACCTTGTTATCTCAGATTCTCCAGCATCTGCAGTTCCTACTATCTCTGTTGAACCTGTGTATCTTCCTGCTGGACCAGAGTTATACAGTTAACTGTTTCACTCCCTAGCATAGGGAGGTGATGGCCTAGTGGTATTATTGCTAAACTATTAATCGAGAAACTCGGCTAATTTTCCGGGGGGAGATAGTGGGAACTGCCGATGATGGAGAATCTGAGAAAGCAAGGTTTCAGATTTCTGAAGAAGGGTCCAGACCTGAAACGTCACCTTTCCTCTTCCCCTGATGCTGCCTGGCCTGCTGTGTTCATCCAGCTCTACACCTTGTTATCTCTAATTTTCTGGGGACCCGGATTTGAAACCTGTGATGACAGATGGTAGAATGTCTGAAGTTGCTAATCTATTGATTGTTGGAGGGAAAGAAAAAGTAGCTCAGTAATGTCCTTAGGAGAAGGAAACTGCCGTCCTTACCCTGCCTGGCCTATATGTCACTTCAGGCCCACAGCAATGTGGTTGACTCTGAAATGGCCTAGCAAGCCATTCAGTTGTATCAATCGCTTCCAGTTCTCATCAAAATTAAATCAGATGGACCATGGGAAAAGACAACAGCTGAAACGCTCCATTCGACCCTGCAAAGTCCTCCTTACTAATATCTGGGGCTAGTGCCCAAACTGGGAGAGCTGTCTCACAGACTAGTCAAACAACAGCCTGACATGGTCATACTCTACAGAATCATACCTTACAATGTCTCAGCCACCACCATCACCGTACCTGGATATGTCCAATCCAACTGGCAGGACAGACCCAGCAGAGGTGGCAGCACAGTGATATACAGTCGGGAGGGAGTTGTGCTGGGAGACCTCAACATTGAGTCTGGACCCCATGAAGTCTCACGGCTTTAGGTTAATCATGGGTGAGGAAACATCCTGCTGATTACCACATACTGTCATCCCTCAGCTGATGAATCAGTACTCCTCCATGTTGAACAACACTTAGAGGAAGCAGTAAGGATGGCAAGGGCACAGAATGTACTCTGGATGGGGGATTTCAATGTCCACCACCAAGAGTAGCTTGGCAGCGGTACTACTGATCGAGCTGGTCGTGTCCTAAAGGACATAGCTGTCAGACTGGGTCTACAGCAGGTGGTGAGGGAACTAACAAGAGCGATCAACATACTTGACCTCATCCTTACCGACCTGCCTGCAGCAGATGCATCCGTCCATAACAGTATCAGTAAGCATGATCACTGCACAGTCCTTGTGGAGACTAAGTCCTGTCTTCACATTGAGAATAACGTCCATTGTGCATTCTGGTACTAGCAATGTGTTAAATGGGACAGACTTCGAACAATCAAGTAACTCAACACTGGGGATTCATGAGGCACTGCGGGTCATCAACAGCAGCAGAATGTCCTCCAGCACAACCTGTAACCTCATGGCCCAGCATATCCCCCACTCAATCATTACCATCATGCCAGGGGATAAACCCTGGTTCAATGAAGAATGCAGGAGGGAATGCCAGGAGCAGCACTAGGTATAAGCCACCAGCCAGGACTATTTGCACGCCAAACAGCATGCACAACAAGTGAGAGAAAGAGCTAAGTGACCCCACAACCAATGGATCAGATCTAAGCTCTGCAGTCGTAGAATAATACAGCATGGAACCAGGCCCTTCAGCCCTAACTGGTCCATGCTGACCATGGTGCCCACTCAGCTAGTTCTAATTGCCGGCATTTGGTCCATATCCCTTTAAACCCTTCCCATCCATGTACATATCCAAATGTTTTTTAAATGTTGCTATCGTACCTCAACCACTTTCTCTGGCAGCCCATTCCATATACGCACCACTTTCTGAATTAAGAAGTTGCCCTTCAGGTCCTTCTTAAATCTCTGCCCTCTCAGCTTAAACTTATGCCCTTGAGTTTTCAATTCCCCATCTCTGGGAAAAAGATTATATACATTCATCCTATCTATGCCCCTCATGATTTTATACACCTCAATAAGATCACCCATCATTCTCCTACGTTCCAGAGAATAAAGTCTTATCCTGGCCAACTTCTCCCTTTAACTCAGGCCTACTAGTCCTGGCAACATCCTTGCAAGTCTTCTTTGCACACTTTCCAGTGTAACTGTGTCTTTCCTATAACAGGATGACCAAAACGGTACATAATACTCCAAGTGCAGTCACACCAATGACATATACAACTGTAACATAACATTCCAACTCCTATACAGTCCTGTCACATCCAGTCATGAATGAAGGTGGACAACTAAACAACTCACTGGAAGAGGAGGAGGCTCCTCAAATATTCCCCTCCTCAATGATGGAAAAGCCCAGTACATCAGTTCAAAAGATGAGGCTGAAGCATTCACAGCAGTCTTCAGCCAGAAGTGCCAAGTGGATGATCCATCATGGCCTCCTCCAGTGGTCCCCAGCATTACAGATACCAGTCTTCAGCCAATTCGATTAACTCGGCATCATATCAAGAAATGGTTGGAGACACTGGATACTGCAAAAGCTATGGGCCTTGACAACATTTTGCAATAGTACTGAAGACTTGTGCTCAAGAACTTGCCACTCCCCTGGCCAAACTGTTCCAGTACAGTTACAACACTGGCATCTACCCTACGATGTGGAAAATTACCCAGTTATGTCTTGTCAATAAAAAGCAGGAAAAACCCAACTCAGGCATCAGTCTACTCTCGATCATCAGTGAAGTGATGGAAGGTGTCATCAATAACACTGTCAAGCAGCACCTGCTCAGCAATAACCTGCTCAGTGACGCCTAGTTTGGGTTCTACCAGGGCCACTCAGCTCCTGATTCATTACAGCCTTCATTCAAACATGGACAAAAAAGCTGAGTTGGAGTGATGAGGTGGGAGTGACAGCCTTTGGGGAGGGAATTCCAGGATTTCAACCCAGTGACAGTGAAGGAATGGCAATATATTTATCAGCAATAGATTAAGGCTGCATTCAACTGAGTCTGGCATCAGGGAGCCCTAGTAAAACTGGAATCAAAGGATATTGAGGGCAAACTCTCCAGTGGTTGGAGTCATACCGGCTCATAGGAATATGGTTGTGGTTGTTGGAGTCAGACACCTCAGTTCCAGCACATCTCTGTGGGAGTTCTTCAGGGTAGTGTCCTAGGCCCAAACATCTTCCGCTGCTTCGTCAATGAGCTTCCCTCCATCATAAGGTCAGAAGTGGGGTTGTTCACCGATGATTGCACAATGTTCAGTATCATTCATGACTCCTCAGACACTGAACCAGCTCATGTTTAAATGAAGCAAAATCACGACAATATTGAGGCTCAGACTGACAAATGGCAAGTAACAATCATGCCACTCAAATGCCAGGCAATGACCATCATTAGTAAGAGACTGTCAGTATCCAGTCTCTCCCAGTAATCCCAGTGTGTGATCAGTGACACTGGTCGTCGCTGTCCAGTCTGTCCAGTTATACATAAGAACATAATAACGAAAAGCAGGAGTAGGCAGTACAGCTCCTTCGGCCTGCTCACTATTTAGTACAATCACAGTTAATGTCATTTCTCCCTCAACTATACTTCCCCCCTGCACCCCATCATCCTTCAACCCCAATTACTAATTGAAATCTGTCTATCTGCTCCTAAATTTACTCCATGTTCCAGCATCACAGTATTTTCAGGTCATGAATTATACAGATTCATGACCCTTTGAGTGAATTCATTTCTCCTCATCTCTGATTTAAATTTGCAGCCCCTTATCCCAAATCTCTGACCAGTCAATCTAGATTGCCACAAGAGGAAACATGGTCTACTTTGATAAACCCCATTGGTGTTTGTGTTTGGCTAGTTTAACCCCCATCCTTTAATGCCATGGAAACGGTGCTTGGGGTAGGTACGTTGGTACCTCATCGAACTGCTGTAGTCTCTATGGTGCACCGTCTCCCAGATTGCTGTTCGGAAGCACAATTCAGAAATCAGGGACATGTTGGAGGCGGAAGGAGAGGTTCTGGACACTGTGCTGACCAGACACTGGATGCTGTGCTGACCAGACTCTTGGACATGGTGGAGAGCTTACCTGAATGGAAGGCTGCTGCTGATGCACACACTTCACTTCCTCACCTTGGGCTGCAGCCTGTATAACCTTGGTGTAACGTTCCAGCTTCAGCAGCCGATTTCCCCAATGGAGAACAGTCTACAAAGGGAAGCATTCCCTCATCCCATTGGGCTGGAGGCTGGTGCACACAGCAGTCCCTTGCAATAAGCATTTGAGTAGATTCACTGAGTGCCATCCCATATGGGTTTTTTAGGAACCTGAAGGAAATTTTGAAAGCTTTCATTTGTAGCCTGTTGTTTGGTTTTTTAAAGGGGCTGCTTTTAAAATTTTGGCTGCATTCTGCGCCATTCAAGGGGGTGGGCGTAATGAAGGGTCTCATCATGGGCCTGCACTTAGGTATGGTCAAGGTGGTCATCACCAGCTCCAAGCAGGGAGATGTGGTGGGGCCGCAGCTCCTGCCTGTGTGCCCCTCTTCCCTAGTTAGGCCTATCCCTGGTTGTCAATGGAGAAGGCGCATGCAGAGTGCCCCAGCACAGCAGAGGTCTGTAGAGACTGGTGGGACCTTTAAGGGCTTGTGTACATCAGACACCTTGGTTATTGTACTTGATCCAATTTTAATGAGTTTCTATTGATCTTTTGATTTTTTTTGTTAAATTGCTCCACCTGGTGCAGTCCAACCTGCTTAAAGTTTAATTAAAGAACAGAAAGTATCTGAGCTTTCTTGACTCTTTCTCTCAGTTGAACAATCTCACTCTTCACTCCCAACCTGAGACAAACATATTCTACCATTGCAACACGGCAGCTGCAGTATCACTCAATCTTCCACTGGGGACCTTAGCTGACCAGGAACTTTGAGAAAAATGTGTCAAATCCATCACATATATACCCAGAGGTCCATTCTCCCCACCACCTGGGCTTGCTTTGAACCCAGTTTCCAGCCATTTATCTGCGTTCATCAGGCCAATAGTGCAAAATTGCTGCTCATCAGACAAAACCGTATGTTTATATAATCTATGTTGCGTTTACTTTTAGAACCATTGAATCCCTACAGTGTGAAACTAGGCAGTTTGACCCATCAAGTCCACACTGACCCTCCAAAGAGAATGTGCCACCCTACCCTTATCCCTGTACCTCTGCATTTTCCATGGTTAATCCACCTTGGACACTATAAGCAACTTAGCATGGTCAATCCACCTAACCTGCACGTCTTTGGACTGTGGGAGGAAACTGGAGCTCCTGGAGGAAACCCATGCAGACACAAGGAGAACATGCCAACTCTACTCAAATGGTTGCCCGAGGTTGGAGTCAAACCCAGGTCCCTAGTGCTGTGAGGCAGCAGTGCTACCCACTGAGCCACCATGCTGCCCAGTAACGTGAATGATTCCAATGTACTTCCATATTCAGCCCTCCATGGACTTAAACTGCACGTCCCCTGACCTGCACTGGCAAATCGAACCACTTCACAAGTTTAAAATTCTCACTGTTGTATTTTAATCCCTTCATGGCTTCAGCTCCCCCCAACTTAGACCATAAAATATAGAACATAGAACAGTACAGCATAGTACAGGCCATTCGGCCCATGATGTTATGCCGATCTATTATCCTACTAAGATCAAACTACCCTGCATACTCTACATTTTACTATCTTCCATGTGCCTATCCAAGAGTCGCTTAAAAGTCTCTAAAGTATCTGGCTCAAACATCAATGCTGGCAGCACATTCCACACACCCACCACTATCTGTGTAAAGAATCTACCTCTGACATGTCCCCTGTATCTTCCTCCAATCACCTTAAAATTATGTCCCCTCACAATAGTAATTTCCACCCTGGGAAAAAGTCTCTGGCTATCCACTCTATCTATGCCTCTCATCACCTTGTACACCTCTATCAAGTCACCTCTCATTCTTCTTTGCTCCAATGAAAAAAGCCCTAGCTTCCTCAACCTTTCCTCATAAGACCTGCCCTCCAGTCCAGGCAGCATTCTGGTAAATCTCCTCTGCACCCTCTGTAAAATTCCCAGATCCTTCCTGTACTGAGGTGACCAGAACTGAACACAATATTCCAAGTGTGGTCTAACCAGGGTTTTATAGAGCTGCAGCATAACCTCGCGGCTCTTAAACTCAGTTCCCCTGCCAAGGAAAGCCAACATGCCATATGCCTTCTTAACAACCCTAGCAACTCAGGTAGCAACTTTGAGGACGTGGACCCCAAGATCCCTCTGTTCCTCCACACTGCCAAGAATCTTGTATTCTGTATTCAAATTGGATGTTCCAAAATGAATCACTTCATACTTTTCTGGGTTGAATTCCATCTGCCACTTTTTTGCCCAGCTCTGCATCATGTCAATGTCCCGTTGCAACTTACAACAGCCCTCCACGCTGTCCACAACTCCACTAACCTTCACATCATCGGCAAACTTACTAACCCACCCTTTCACTTCCTCATCCAAATCATCTATAAAGAGCCATTCTGCTAATCCAGTCTGCTCTGCCACTTCATGGCTGATTTGTTTCTCAACCTCATTCTCCTGTAACTCTTGATCTCCTTACCAATCAAGAATCTATCTATTTCTGTACAAAAATGCTGTCAATGTCTTGGCCTCCACAGCCATTTGTGGCAATGAGTTCCACCGATTAATCACCCTCTGGCTGAAGAAATTCCTCATCTCAGTTCCGAAGGATCATCCCTTCACTCTGAGGATGGGGCCTCAGATCCTAGTCTGTCCTAGCTTTTATCACCTTTTTCTGCCTTACAACTTTTAGAAATATTTGTTTTCAAATGTTGAAATTCTCTTCATCTCCAATTTAAGCACCATATCTTGGGAGAGATACCTTCAACTTTCAAGGCTCTAAGTTATGGAATTCGCTCCCCAGTCCACTCTTAATTCCCTTTAGACCTTCCTTAAACCATTCTCTTTGGACCAAGCTTTTGGACAAGCACCCCCATCTCTCCTGATGAGGCTCGAAGTGAAATTTGTTCAATAATACTTCTGTGAATTGCTTAGGGTACTGTATCAATACTGTTGGAGTGATGCTGTCTGTCTTGCTGTGTTCCTCCAGCTCTACACTATTATCTCAAGGTGGATAGCTGCCTTGCCCCATGCTTTATTGTTAATACAGCTTTTCCTTATTAAAGATCAGAATAAAACAGCAACAAATAACTGGGTTTGTGTATTGCCTACATAAGTTGTTTTGGTGTGGATTCTTTTTCATATTTATAAGTTGATGGCTGAGGACTTGTAAACATAATTACAAAAAGAGGAATACAAACACTTCATGCATGAAGACATAATGAATCATCACCCAGCTCTTTCTGATCAACTACCTCTTAAACTGGGACATGCAAGTATGTGGTGAATAATGAGAGAGTAAATGGGTCAGTTTTTTGTTTCCAGGATTGAGTAGGCTTTATAATTAAGGCAACAAAGAAGTAAGGAGGAAAATTTTATTCACACCATCATGCATATCGAGAATAGCAGAAAACAGTGCATGTATCACATTGAATTAGAATTACATACAATGTAATTTTTGTTGACAGGACTATCCCTATCAAATCCCACAATTCCCACTTGCAGAAACGCTTAATAATGATTTGAAGAACAGGCTCTCTTAAAAAAAAGTAATCTATGTGGCGCTGCTAATCTCTGTATTACGCCGAGTCCAAATGTTAAAATTGAGAGGTTCCAGCACCTCGAGGTGAAGATTACACACTGCAAGATTTTCCAGGATAAATCAGGGAGATGGAATGGAAAGCTAGTTGGGAAAGAGGTTGGGTTCTGACTTGTGGTCTCCCAATCCCTGACTGTAAGGACCACAATTTGCTGTGTCTCCTACCATATGGGAAACACATTTAACACAGTCGGCCATAAGATGCATGCCTGCTCTTCAGCTCAAAACAGCTGAAGCTCCAAGTCTAAACCAAACAACAATGGCAATTCTCCAATTTTTTTTCAATTTTTTCAACTCTTCAACCTTTACTGGTTCTAGCTTTGAGTAGTCTTTTACTCATTAATTGACATTTCTAACTATAAACCTCACTGAGATTCTTGCAGTGATGTTACATTTGCAGATTAGATTTGAACTGGCCTTTTTCTTGCACTCATCATTTTTTTACCCCCAATTTTCCATATTCTGAACCTTGTGGAGGAGTTGGAATGGCAATTTTGGAACAACCAAGTCAGAATTTCACACTTCACTGGCCAATGCACGTAAAAGGTCAAGTCATCTCAGACATGTACGAAATGTCTAAGGAGCAAATTACATAGATTGAAGAGCCAAAAGCAAACTTATTCCCTGTCAGGTAAATAAATTTTAGATATCTTAATGAAATCATACTACTGACAGTCTTTCAGTGACATCACATTTGCAGATTAGATTTTAACTGGCTTTTTACTTGCACTCATCATTTTTTACCCCCAATTTTTAATATTCTGAATCTCGTGGAGGAGTTGGAACGGCAATTTTGGAACAACCAAGTCAGAAATTCACACTGCACTGACGAATACAGGTAAAAGCTAAAGTCATCTCAGACATGCACAAAGCGTCTAGGGTGTAAATTACATAGATTGAAGAGCCAAAAGCAAACTTATTCCCCATCAGGTAAATAAATTTCTGATATCTTATAAAATCATACTAATTTGTTGAACATTTTACATTTGAAGATAGTTTGAAAGAAATTGATATGATCCCTCGGAAGTTGGCTGATTGATTCAGTAGCCTCGCTATGTTATTCAGTGACTGCAAAAAAAAGAGAAAAACACAGGGGTTCGATTTGCATTCTGTGCCGGAAATGTCCTCTCAGTAATCTTTGCTGTTCATCTGAGAGTCACGGCTTACCTCTGTAGTGACATGTTAGTAGGCATCTGTGGTCGAAAACAGAGAAAAACAGCATTAGTCTGTGACCAGAACTTACAGCTACCCACCTATCACCCAGGCTTAAATACACATGCAGGAAAATGGGAATGGCTTTTGAAATCCAAGGTCTGTTTAAATTGCTCTCTCCTATCATAACTGTCCCATGATAAACTGATAGGGAGGTGGTGGTGATGTGTAATCCAGAAACTCTGACTAATGGTTTGGGAACATGGGTTTGAACTCTCCATGATAGATGGTGAAATGTGATTTTATCAAAAATCTGAGCAAAGAAAAGCTGACCTAAAGCCAATCATGTACCCATTGTCAAGAGTCACAAAAATGCAATCCGGTTCATTAATGTCGTCCAGGGAAGGAAATCTGATATCCTTACTTGATCTGGTTTACAGTGACTCCAGACCCAGCGCAGTTGTCTCTTAGCTGCACGCTGGTAAATTGGGGATGGGCAATAACTAGCCAGCATCACCCACATCCCACAAATCAATCTAAAAGGGGAGCTGTTAACTAGTCAATGTCTAAAAATGAGTCTACAACACACCCAGAGACAAGTTGAGGCAACTGCCAGTTTTGGAGAATTTTGCGAACCATAGATCCAAGAAGCCATAATAAGATTACCTGTTTCTGCTGACACAGTTCCCATGTGGACTTATAGGAATGCTTGGCTGAGTTCCAAGGCTTACTAATTTGATTATTTCAGTAACAGTCTGTATTGTCAGTCAGAGCTGCAGTATTTCCTTTGTTTGTTTGATAGCTTTATGAGTTAAAAATAAATTATTCCTTCTTTGATCTAATTTGTCTATGTCTATATTTATTTGGACAAGACTATAAAATATCAAGTGCAGTAAAGTTTCTGTTATTGGTTAGTACTGCTGCCTCACAGCACGAGGGACCCAGGTTCAATTCCACCCTTGGGCGACTGTCTGTGTGGAGTTTGCACATTCTCCCCGTGTCTGTGTGGGTTTCCTCCAGGTGCTCCGGTTTCCTCCCACAGTCCAAAGATGTGCAGGTTAGGTGAATTAGTCGTGCTAAATTGCCCATAGTTTTCAAGGATGTGTAGATTAGGTGGGTTACAGGAGGATGGGTCTGGGTGGGATACTCTGAGGTTCGGTGTGGACTTGTTGGGCCGAAGGGCCTGTTTTCCACACTGTATGGATTCTGTGATTCTGTGAATATCACCTGACTGATACTTCCTTAGGATTGTGAAAACAACCAGCTTTTCTTTAAAGAACCGTCATCTTTTTTCCTATAAACTTCTCAACATTTGCCACTATTATACAACTTACTGACTCACTGCACACTGAGTAGAAAGACCATGGGAATTGGACGGGTGAGATTGTGAGGGGCAACTGCTACAAAGTCCCATGGAATAGAGGGGTTCTTTTAATGAGCCCACTTCAGCACTCGACCACCTCCATGTTGCCTCTGATTTGTTTCCAGAGGTGGCAGATTTGCACAATCCCATGCCCATCTCCCCAGAATGAACACTGCACGTAATGAGCTCAATCATAACCAGGCGGCTAAAATCTGATTCAAGCTGCCTGCCACAATAGTAAAAAAGCCTGGTGCATGTTCTTTACACTAGAGTGTAAGTACACTTATAATTTTACAAGAGGATCAGATGGCTTATGCCCAGAGCAGCAAATATTGGGAGTGAATTACAGTATGCAATCTAATCAACTGTTGTGTCAAATTATCAGTGAAAGAGAAATTCTATGGGTCTGATTACGTTTGCCATTGATGAACTTATACCAACAAAAGGATAGAGTGATTATGGGAGAATATGCGTTAGACATGTTAATATACAGATTTCTTACCAAGCTGAATCTCTTTTGAGTCACCATTGTGGGTCACCATGCAGGAATACTTGTATCCACTCTGGGGGGTGAACTCCACATAACGAGTTAATTTGAAACTCCAGTCTGACTCAAAGGACAGGTCAGACTGGGTGGTATTGGGAATGATTCTTCCATTCTCCAGCAGCTCCAGCTTGATGTTGGGGGGGCTGAAATCTTTGGCATGACAGAGCAACACGTTGGATTCGCCCTCCTTTATCAGCTTGTAGGTATACACCTGTACATTTGGAGAACCTAGAAACAGAGCAAAGCTAAAGAGTCGATACAATTCAAGAACAGTTATATCCAAACCCATCACCAGCACTGAGTGGGGTCCCCCTAGATACCACCAGAGGTTGGGAGATTGCTAGATGATGATTGGGACTGCTGGGTCCCAACTTCTGGAACAAACGAGATCATTCAGTCCCAAACTCTGGGAGATATCTGTTCATTGACTGAGATCTCTCATTCCCCAACTTTGGGATATATCCATACACTAACTGAGATGGCGCAATCTCAGCATCTGGAAAACATTTATGTAAAAGACGTTGATCTCTGGGCTTCACACTCTGAGAGATTTATTAGGATCTCGTGGTCACAGTCTCCAGATTTCTGTCCACTGACTGGGAATTCTGAATCCCGAATCCCAATAATGAACATAATGGACATCTAAACAAACAAAAACATAGAAAGGAAACAGAGGTAGGACAGAGGCTGTTGAAAAATCAGAGAAGAATGGCAAGAAATACAAGATACCAAAAACAGATTGAATAGTGTGGGATGGAAAATGAAAGTGAAGGTTTAGACTAATATCTGAGAAAGATAAAAGTGTCATGGTTGCTGGACATTTAGAATAGGAAGAGAAAATGCTAGATATTATACAAGAAAGCAAGTATTTCTTTTTTTTTGATAAATGGTCATTGATCTGAAACATTAACTCTGCCTCCCTCTTCACCGATAACTGCACGGCTGTTGAGAATTTCCAGTA
The DNA here is from genome assembly GCA_024137785.1 of Ginglymostoma cirratum. NCBI lineage: Eukaryota > Metazoa > Chordata > Chondrichthyes > Orectolobiformes > Ginglymostomatidae > Ginglymostoma > Ginglymostoma cirratum. The sequence goes on from JAHRHZ010000002.1 coordinate 4,688,646, forward strand.
TTTCATGAAGGGAACTGTAGGTTTGTAGAAATTGAGTTCTGATAAGCCAAGTGCGCAATTTTCATGGTACCTCTGATCACGCTCAATTATAGCATTAGAAACCCAATCTCCTCAGCCATGACTTTCCTGGTCAAACTCTCACATAACTTTACAAACCCACTGACATCCTCAGTCAGAAGAAAACTCTGATGAGGATGTCAGCTGCGATATCCAATATTATATAGGGGTAAGGCAAAATAGGACCCTGAAACACAGTTCAAGACTCGACCTCCTGTGATCTCCCCCTTCAGAAACTAAGGTGCTTCCGAGGCATGATTGTGAACTGAAAGCTAGGTTATTTACTGCTCTTAACAAGGGTCAGTCCCCCGAGGTTTAATTTTAAAAATTGGGAGGGAGGGGGTTGCGAAGAAAGAGAAAGTGTGTGTGTACTGGTCAGAGAAGCCAAATGAACATATCTGAGATAACAAGGTGTGGGGCTGGATGAACACAGCAGGCCAAGCAGCATCAGAGGGGCAGGAAAGCCGACACTTCGGGCCTAGACCCTTCTCCAGCATCTGCAGTTCCTACTATCTCTTCTCCAGCATCTGCAGTTCCTACTATCTCTGAACATGTCTGAGGTTGAAATTATTTTATCAACTCTTAAGAAGCGTCGGCGACCTCTCCCCAAACAGCTAGCTCACTTACCGGCCTGGCTCAGAGCCACGATTAAGGCCAGAATGGCCAGCTTCAGCATCATTTTTGCGAATTTGATGTTAAGTCTGGGATTACTTCTATTCAACGTCCACCGAGAGATCGCTTCTCGCACCTTCTGCCCTTCACTTCCTGGGCTCCTGGTTAATCAGCCACAAACAAGCCTCCCTGCACCAATAGAAAAAGGGTCCCGCCCCGCTCGCCCCGCCTACCCCGCCCGTTACAGCCAGCCGCAATATTCTTCCTCTTCTGTATCATCAGTCTCTGGGTAAAGGATGTCTGTTCAGTTTGTGAAACGGGCAAGACGGGGGGCGGTCACACAGCAGGGGTGAAAGTGAAACTCCGTCCAGCGGCAAACGGCTGGATCCCGCATACCTCATGATCAGATTTAGGGGACTGGTGTTCAAGAATCACGGAAGCTGGTCACAAAAAAAAACACAGCGACAGACAGACAGAATCACAACCACCGACTAAATTACTCTACAGAAACAGGCCTCTCGGCCCATTGTGTCAGGGCTGGTTCTCTGCAGAAAGAGATCACTTGGCCCATTTCTGAAGAATGTTCCCGACCCGAAATGTCAACTTTCCTCCTCCTCTGATGCTGCGTGGCCCGCTGTGCTCCGCCAGCTCCACGCTGTTGTATTTGGCCTCACGGTTTCCTCATTGCCCCACAATTATTTGTCTCTTCAGAACTAGCTGAATTCCCTTTCAATCTGCCTCCATACTCTCATTCAGTCCATTCCTGTTCCAAACCATTGGCTGCGGAGGAATAAAAGGCAATTCCCCCCCCCCGCCCCCCGTCTGCCAGTCAACACCCTCTGGTTTTCAATCAAAGGTGACAGTTTCTCTGTATTACTCTTTCCAGGCCTCTCGTGTTATTGAAAACCTCAACGGAACAACCTTTAAATGACCCCAACTTTGCCGACCTGTCCTTGTAACTGAAGTTCCTCATCCCTGGAATTGTTCTAATAAATGTTTTCACTCCTTATATGCCGACTTAACACAATGAGGCTAAGACAAGTCTCCTTTTACAGATTTACCATAACTTCCATTTTTTGTACTTTAGACCTCTATTCAAATAAAAAAAATTAGGCAGTTGTTAGACAGTTTCTCTACCTATCCTGTCACCCTCAATAGGCGATACACGTATACCTCGAGGACTCTCCCTTTGTTCCTATACCTCCTTTATAATTATTTCCTTTATTTTCTACTATCTTTCCTTTTTCTTCCTCCCAAAATGTAAAACTTCTTGCTTTTCTGCATTGAACTTCAGCTGCCACGTTTCGGTCCATTCCGTCAGTCAGCGTCAAATCCATCAGTATCCTCCTTTCAAATTGTGCCGTCGTAACCTAAATATGAGGAATACGTCCCTTGAAATAGGGTATGTGTGTACAGAGATAGAGAACATGTACACTGTGAACATTGATACTGTGATAGGAAACGTGTACAATGTAAGCATGTGTGTTGTGAATAGGGAATGTACCTATACACTGTGAGCACATAAACTGCAATAGGGACCACTGTAAAAAATATATACCGTTATAGGGAATGTGTACATTGAGATACTAAGTATGCATGCAGTGGATATAGACTTGGGAAATGTGAACTGTGATAGGGAATCCATAGAATTTTTTAAAAAGCAATAAATTGTGGGGTGTGGGGCAAGTGAAGCTGATTTCCAAGGGGGTCAGAATGGGTCTAGAGAAAATAAACTGAAAACATGTTCAGATAATCAAAGAGATTACACAGCAGTGGGAAATATTTGAAAAGTGGTGATTAGTAAAGGGGAAATAATGTCCACCAGAAAGCAAAACAAATGAGCCAGTGGGGAAAGAAGATATTGTGGATGCTGGACACTTGCCAGAAACACAGATTTAAAGATTTGACATTTCAAGTCCCATAGCTTTTCTATAGGCATTCAAAATAAGTCATTGGATTCAAAATGTTCCATTCGTTTCTCTCTCTTCAGTTGCCAGACTTGCTAAGATTCTCCAGCACTTTCTGTATTTATTTTAGTCAGTAATGGACTCTCTGATAGAATATAGGGATATGAGTATAACTAAAACTTCACAAAAGGCATACACTATGTTAGAAAATTAATAAAACTAGCAAAGGGAAACTATGAAATAAAATCATTAGAATTTAAAAAAACACTGAAGTATTCTTCAGATATATGAATGACAAAAGTAAAAAAAAGGTGAGGGTGATAAACAAAAAGAGGGCAGAACCAGATGGATAGTATCTGAGATGGATTGTACCTGTGCATATTGAAAGTATTTTGTGGAGCCTGAACAAGTTTATGTCATTATACATCAATTGGGTTTATTTTAATGATAGGTTTCCATTATCTGTCTGTACTCAAAATATTGAGAAACTGAAAATATTACTGAGAAAAATTGACATAGATTCCAACTTACCCAGTTTTACCCAAGGGGTAACAGAAAGAGTAAATAGGGTCATAAGTTGGCTTTTTCTTTCCCAATGGCCGTGAGCACATTTTTTCTTGTTATTTATTCTTTTGTGGGATGTGGGCAAACCTGGCGAGTCCAGCACTTCAGCCCATCTCTAACTGCCTTTCAACCTGAGTGGCTCATTACAGCATGTCATAGGGCAGTTACGCGTGAATTGAAGCAGTCATGTGTGGGCCAAACCAAGTAAGGACAGCAGAGGTCCTCCCAAAAGAGCATTAATAAAACCAGATTGGTTTTTACAACAATTAGTATATTTTATTGGTCACATCATTCACTCAAATTAGCTTTTAATTCCAATTTTCCTTTTAATTTTATATTCCACCAGCTGCTATGATGACACTTGAACATTTGCTCCCTGGGTCTCTAGACTACTGACTATAACATTACTGTGACACCACTCACTCCCTATAACAGTGGAAGGCCAGTAGAACCAGTGAACTTGTATCCTAGATATAAGCCTTGAAATAATTAATAAAACAATTTTAATGTTTTAGTTTTCATTCTTGTGTGCTAAAGAATTATTTTTAAAAAATAAATTGAATGTATACATTTCCCTGCAAAAAAAGGTTAAATGAATAGCTTATATAACAAGGTGTAGAGCTGGACGAACACAGCAGGCCAAGCAGCATCAGAGGAGCAGGAAAGCTGAAGTTTCGGGTCTCGACCTTTCTTCAGATATATGGTTCATTTGGGCCCTAAACCCTTTTCATTTGGGCCCTAAACCCTTTTCATTTCCAACATAACCAGCGTATGGGTAAAGTTGAACAGTTTATTGAAATTTTGTGTGAACATTCTGTGGGGCAAAAGAAATCTAGAATTTTTCTGTCAGAATTCTGGCTGTGTGTGAAGACTAACAATTAGGGCATCACACTACGCACACTGTGTGATGTTTCCTTCTGCTAGCATGCATTTTATGTAATAAAAACCAAAAGAACTCCGATGCTGTAAATCCGGAACAAAAACAAAGTTGCTGGAAAAGCTCAGCAGGTCTGGGAGCATCTGTGAAGGAAAAAACTTTGTGTGTTTTATGTAAGCTGGATTTGGCATAGCAATATCAATGCTTCATATGGATCAACTCTGGATGGCACATGGAGACTAGATATTGAGTATCTCTTGGTATTGTCAGATTTTGTGACGTTGTGCATAACCATATGCCTCAATAGGCCTAGTGAGAACATAATATAAAATTTTCACAAAATTGTTTAAAAACACAATGTTTATCTTGTGTATGAACTTCATTAATTAAATATTGAATGTTAATATGATGGATCCATCCCCGCCTCTTCGATTTGTCTGCCTCCTCTCCACCTATCCTCTCCTCTATCCATCCTCTATCCGCCTCCCCCTCTCTCCCTATTTATTTCAGAACCCTCTTCCCCTCCCCCATTTCTGATGAAGGGTTTAGGCCCGAAACGTCAAGTTTTCCTGCTCCTGTGATGCTGCTTGGCCTGCTGTGTTCATCCAGCCCCATGCTTGTTGTCTTTACTATGTTGCTGTTCTATTTTAATAACATATTAGGTATTGCCAATTTTCAACAATTAAAATAGTTCACTTTAGAAAATAATTTGGGAAACACGGGTCTAATGCACCTCTGCATTCTAATTTCCTTTCTTGTGTTGTGTTTTCAGTTTCTCCTTCTGACTCAGTCTTTTTGGGACTGGCTTTCTCTCTCTCTCTCTCCCCCTCATGTGCCTCACAAGGGGCTCTTTCTCTGTGCCTCTTGTTTAACTTGCCCTCTTCCTCTGTGTGTGGCAAGTCACTCCTTCATTGTGTTTTACTCTTTGCCTGACTGACTGGATGGAATGTATTTGGGAGAATTATGAGAGATGTTGAGCAAGGCCTTTCTTGATATTCAGATCAACACATTGCATTTTCCAACTAATTCCAGACAGTGAGAAGCTAATTAACGAGGATGATTGCTCATTATTATGCACATGAATATCTAATCTCACTTTATTAAAATGCATTCTACTAGAATCGCATTGAAACTAGATGCCAAGAATTTCTGAGCTGAAAAGTAAGAGCAGGTACATAGCAACTCCAAATCACTCTTTCCTCCTTTGGATCTCCACCTTGGACACCGGGCACCAACACCACAGGGCACACTCCATGAGCAGCAGCCACATACATCCCACATGCCTTTACAGTGGAATCTGACACATCAGCCTCTCCACACCAAATGGTCATGTCTCAAAACAAAAGGCGATTAGTCTTCAGTCAAATCAAGGGCGACTCCCTTCAGTCAGAGGGCCCTGGCACAGTAAGTCAAAGGTACTGTCTGATATCAGTCCTGGGGCTTGGGTACAGTCAGTCAGCCCTTCAGGATTAGGATCCTCTCCTTACAGGGATGAGGAGCTGGGTATTAAACACCCCATCACCCATCTTGGCTCTTTTTGTGCTATGCAAAAGGGGAGGGCATTGAGTGAGATGAAAGTGGGTTGTGGCTGTTCGTGCTCAGTGCAGGTTAGGGAAAGGTGGTGAGGTGTTCCGAGTTAGTTGGCAGTGCAGAGGCCGTACAGGGTCAGTGGTGTGGGGGTCATTGGGTGACAGTGGGTGAAGAGAAGTGTTATAAAAGTAAAATACAGAACTCTCAACATTAATTCTGTTTCTCTCTTCAGAGATGCTACCAGACTAGCTGAAGAAAGTTATTGGTCTCAATAGTGAGTGTCCTGCATGAACCTTGGTGGGAGGTGGGTGCAGTAGCAGAGACAGGGTGAGTGTAAGGTGAATGAAGAGTGAAGTGGTGAAGGTCACTGACTTCTTACAATACTGGACATTCCCTGAGATGACTGAGACCACATGGACCCAGATGTCAACCTCAGACCAGGCTGGTAGGGTCTGGCCTCCTCTGCCAGGCCTGGGGGAAAGAGGACAGCTTTCCTTTGAATCAACCTATCCACGAGGAGCTTCGAATCCTTCATCTACAAAGTGGGGCACCAATTTCTCCTCCATGTCCAGAGCAAGTGTCAGGAACTGTGTAGGACAACTCTGGACGGATCGTGCTTGTCCAGGTGCACAAGGGCTTTTTAAAATGAGACAGCAATCCTGGGGATCTCACAGAATGTCAGCAATAGCAATTGGGAGAATCAGTCTAGAAACAGACACGAAAAGTGCTGCAGGAAGTTACCCAGAAGAAAAAAACACAGTGAAACATGCAAATGACACACACTGGTTAGACTGCTTTGTATACTGCAGAACAGTGCTTCTGTCTAACCAGTACGTTCGTTTCCAAGTATAGCATTACTGTTTAGCCCCTCTGGATAACGAGGCAAGTTTGGGGTGAAAGCACAAGGATAGTCATTGGACTTTGCAAAGAGAAAGCCTCAATGAAACTTGGCAAAAACAACACTTTTCCGAAATACGGCACTCAGTTTCATTATATCTCCTTCTTTCAGTGTCTGGTGTCTCTGACCCAGATTCTCTGCCTCTCTGCTTCGGTATCTGGCCTCCCTGTCTCTGTTTGTCTCTCACTCTGCATCTGTCTCTCCTCCCTCCCTCTTACTGTATTTTTTGTTTTCACCCTGTCACGAAAGAGAATGTACAAGCTTGAAAACCACCGTTTTGATACATTTAAAACAGTAACACACCTGTCATGGAGCTAAAGGGCGTGGTCTCGCTAGTAATAAGCTGCAATAAAAAGACCTCACCATTTGTCCTGACAGTTGGCCTTTCCATAGCTTAAAAAAAGTTCCCACTGCAACAAAACAAAAATGACAATATTTGCCTCTGTCTAGTCAACGGTGGCTTCAGCACTTACTACGAAGTCCTGACCATCACACTTGAATTTCCAAGAATCCTTCAAGTAAGGTACTGCTTAGGAGATTCGTGACTACGTGTGTAAACAAGTAGCTTTGACCACAGACTGACTATAAAACAGGGCGGAAGGGTCGTTAATTAGATTGGCAAATGATGGGTATGTGATCGACGGTGTGCGACTGTTCATCCTTATTTGCATTCCCCATTTCTGAGTCCAAATCAAAATGTTGAGACTGGAGTCAAATTGGAATGGTGTAATTAATCCAGAGAAGGACTAAAATACAGGGAATCATGAGAAAACATGCAGAAATGGTATGTAGTTGCAAATGAACTTTTAATACAGAGAAATATGAGGTAATGTTGGCCCGGATTTCACTGTCAGAGTTCGCAGCATGTGGCGTAAACTGACCTGAAATTGTTGGCAGATTGCAGTGTGGACTTTGTTCTAGTCGATGAGGAGAAACAGCGCGTCTCCACCCTCCCCGCCCCCGCTTAGCGCGAAGCTGGTGGAAACAGCATCCTCCCAGTCACCTCACAAAGAACAGTCCCTGTGTAGTTTGTTAGTCATCAACTCAATGACAGGTGAACATTTTTAAATGTTTCTAAATATTTTAACAGATCCATGTCACTTGTTAAAATTATTATTTAAACAGCCTTGAAGTGCTTAAAACAGGTTTAAACGTCGGCGGACGCAGTCCACCTGCTGTCAGTGACCGCTCCCCCTCCACCTTTCCCCAAGCCCCTCTTCCTCTCCCCATGCCCCTCTCCCCCACCACACCCGCCTCTCTCCGTCCCTCTCTGCCCCTCCAAATCCACCTCTCCCCACCCTCCTCCCCATACCCCCTTCCCCTACCCATCCACTTCTTCCCCTCTCCATCTGCCTCTCCCCTCCCCCGTCCCCCCTCCCTATCCACGTCCGCCTCTCCCCCTCCAAATCCACCTCTCCCTGTCCCAATCTCCCCATCCACACCCGCATCTGTATCTCCCCCTCCCACATCCGCCTCTCCTCCTCCATCCACCTCTTCCCCCTCCTCCGTTCACATCTCCCCATATCCCTCCCCATTCACCTCTCACTCTCGCCATCCGCCTCTCCCTGTCCCCCTCTCTCCCTCCACATCCACCTCTGCCCATTCCCCCTCCCCATCCAAAACTGCCTCTCCCCATTCCCCTCACGCCCCTCCACATCCACCTCTCCCCACCCCCAACCTCCACCTCCATCTCCCCTTCCCCCCACATCCCCCTCCCCCACCTCTACGTCTCCCCATCCACCTCCCTCCATCCCCATCCACCTCCTCCATACCCCTCTCCTCCCAATCTACCTCTGCCCCTCCTACCTCTCTCTATACCTCTCTCCCTGCCCTGACCCCACCCCATCTGCCTCTCCCCATTCCCCTCGCTCCCTCCACATCTACCTCTCCCCCTCCCCTTCTCCCCTCCCGTTCCACATCCGCTTCTCCCCCTCCCCTTCCCCCCATCACATCCACCTCTCATCATTAGCCCTCCCCTTCCAAAACTGCCTCTCCCCATTCCCCTCCACATCCACCTCCATCTCCCGCACCTCTACCCCTCCCCATCCACCTCTACCCTTCCCATCCACCTCTACCCTTCCCTATCCACCTCCCCCATACCCCTCTCCCTCTTCCCATCCACCTCTCCCCCTCCTACCTCACTCCATACCTACCTCCCTGCCCTGACCCCACCCCATCCACCTCTCCCCTTCCTACCTCTCTCCATACCTATCTCCCTTCCCTGACCCCACACCATCCACCTCTCCCCATATCCCTCTCCCCTTTCTGGCCTCTCCTACCCATCCCCTTCTCCTCCCCTGCTCTGACCTGTCCTCCCCATCCCCCTCTCCCCCGCGACCTCTCCTCCCCATCCCCCTCTCCCCCGACACCCTGATCTCTCCTCCCCACCCCAACCTCTTTCCACTCCCACCCCAACCTCTCCTCTCCTCTGCCCTCTCCCCATCCCACTCTCACCCTGACCTCTCCTTCTCATCCCCCAACCCCTCCTCCTCACCCCCCCCGACCTCTCCCCCTCTCTCTCCTACCCATCCCCCTCTCTGTCCCACCCATCACCCTCTCTATCTCCCCCCATCTTCCTCTCTCTCTCTCTCCCCCACCGCCATCCCCCCACTCTTTCTCCTCCTCCCCATTCACCCCAGGCATCCTCCTCTCTCTCCCCCTCGCCATTCCCCTCCCTCACCCTGCCATTCCCCCTCTCTCCTCCCCCAGTCCCCGTCTCTCACCCCCCCAACCCCGAATCACCCCTCTCCCCCCAATTCCCTCCCCCATGCCCCCTCCCCACTCCCCTGTCCAAACCTTCCTCTCCATCCCCCTCTCCCACCCGCCCGACCTCTCCTCCCCCATTCCCCCTCTCTCTCTCCCCCCAATCCCCTCTCTCCCCCCCAATCCCCCTCTCTCTCTCCCCAATTCCTCTCTCTCTCCCCCTCATGCTCCTCTTGCTCCCTCCCTCCCATCCCCTCTCCCCATTTCACCCCTCCCCCTTGCCTAAACCTTCCTCCCAATCCCCCTCTCCCACCCGCCCGACCTCTCCTCCTAATCCCCCTCTCCCACCTGCCCGACCTCTCTTCCCTCATTCCCCCCTCTCTCCCCCACCCGTCTCACTCCCTATCCCCCTCTCTCCACCACCCCATCCCCACTTTCCCCTTTCACACTGTCCTCCAAGCAATATTCCTCCCCTCAGACTCCTCTTCTCCTCCCTCCCATGCCACGTCCCTCTGATATCCTGTCCTAACCACCCTAACTCCCTGCCCCCATGTCCGGTGTCTCCCTTGCTTTCTACCCAGCTCCGTCGTGGAACTGTGTGTGTGATTGGAGTTGAGTTTGGAGCTATTACTGGGATCAAGTGGTGTAATTTGGTTAGTTTTAAATTGACATGACCTGCAATTGTACAAAATTTGTCCAGATTACCATTCAGGAATTTCAGTAGAACGGAGGAATCTGATCTGACCTATTCTTCTGCAAGTTGTATTGTGCTGAACCTAAAATAATAGGAACATCACATTCTTAAAAAGATGAGCCTGCTGGGGAAACGCTGAGGAGTAATTAAAGACTATAACTGCGTATTATGCTCTGGAATGTATAGGACTGCTTGCTTCTGGTGAATGTTAGCAACGTCTTGAAACTTCTTCCACCACACCCTGTGCCAACTGAAAGTGAAAGATTGCTGATGTGAGTGAGTCATGTTGATGTGAGCAGGGGGAACACTGTGGGGATTTACAGTCTAACAGTCCCTGTTCACTAGAATTAATCCCCTTCATTCACTTGCCTTCTCTTTCCCCATTTTTCTATTGTTTTCTTTCTTGATCTTCCCTTTTAAGTGTTTTATTCCTTCTACCAATCGCATTCCTTTTGAAATTTTTTCCAGCTACGTTTCATATTTTACTCTTTTTACTTGCTTTGTTGTTTGAATTTCTTTGTCTGTTGTTGCTTCAGTGCACAGACTGTGTTGCTTCATTCTCCCAATAAAATCCCCCTTAATGTTTTTCTAATCCCTTAAATGAAAACAAATTGTTAGGTATCTGTCTGTTGTGATTAAACATGTATACTATATTATCAGTCCAGATTTTCTGCTGACCAGACAGTCAGTGTAGTTGGGAGTTGTGCATGGAGGACCCCATGGAAACCTCACTGTAGCAGACTCCAAAGGAATTGCCTGGGAAATTAAGATTCCACTGGGCATTTCCTCTTTGCCTGGAACCTTTCAAAGTCTCCATTTAAACCAGAGAATTTGGAGGGTTCCAATGAAATTAAGTAATTACAAAGGAAAGGTTAGACTGTTATACGTATATTGTTTAATTCCTGGGTAACTCTTAAACTTATCCCATACTTAACATTGATACTCTGAAATACACCATCCAGACTACTTAGACCCTGTTGTCTCTGTCACTGGACACCCTTTCCTGACATACGTCCTATTCCCTTTTGTTCCCCCACTACTAAACTCCCAACATCCCTGGAATGGACCCACCCCTGCGACCAGATATGACTTGAGTCTTGGCGCTGCGCCCACCCCAACTGTGAAGCAAAAACCCTCAGACCTGAAATGCACCCTCCCTGGTTTCTCACATCTACCTTGCCCTACCATAAATATTGCAGCACTTATTCTGTCTAACTTGCTACCTTTGCCCTTGCACCCTACTATCCCCAACTGGCACATTATCCCCACTCATCAGTCATCCTATCCCTGGCACCACTACCCTCCCAGCACCTAAGATTACACTTACCTTAATTACTTAGATGCTTATCAACACCTTTATATTCCTGAATGTGGCAGCTGCCTGTTGTGAAAGTGGGATACCTCTTGCTTTCCTTGATAGCTCTATGCTACAACAGAAGAATGGTTCAGCATTTCTGAAGAAGCCCTGATTGAAACCACCTCAGAAATGTGGAACAGCCTTCTTTTGGAATAAAACAGAGTAGCAACCTGCTCCTCAGAAAATCCAATTTGTCATTTGAGATTTGGATTTTAATCTAGAGGCAGATATATTTTGGTTAGTACTATAAAGGTGTTTTTCTTTTTTGAAGAGGGGCCAAGCCATTTGGAACACTGACCTAAATCAACATTTCCAAGAAAGTATGTGACCTCAACTGAGTACCTGGCAGGACACCTAGAGTGGTAATGGATATAATGTTTACTGTTGGGTTTGACAATAGGCCAGACACTATTGGTGACAACAAGGTGCAGAGCTGGATGTACACAGCAGGCCAAGCTGCATCATAGGAGCATTCCCCTCCCCCATTTCTGATGAAGGGTCTAGGCCCGAAACATCAGCCTTCCTGCTCCTATGATGCTACTTGGCCTGCTGTGTTCATCCAGCTCTGCACCTTGTTGTCTCGGATTCTCCAACATCTGCAGTTCCTACTATCTAAGACACTATTGGTTTAGCTTTTGGCTTCGGTATAGACAAATCAGGAGTTCAATTCAGGGAATCCTGCAATCTAACAGAAGTGGTTTTGAGTCTATGGAGTCTTCAAATTCTGTCGTGGCGGGGTCCCCAGAACATTACCTGTGGTGTCTGGATTAGCAGTCCAGCGTGTGTAGCAGTGTTCCAGCTATTCAAACTGACATTTAGGCCATCAGAATTGTGAAGATTAATGCCAACAGACTCATAAAAGAATCATAAAACTGTCTCTCAGTCCAAGAAAAAGACACTGGGAAGAGTTGGTTAAGTGAAAAAAATTAAACAGTTGTGATAGAGACGATCTTTTTTGTCTCTGGATTTGAACTTCAGTGAAATTACATTGTTTGGAAAACAGGTCGAAACTTTGTTTTGCTGTTTGTGTTAAAATCTTGTATAATTGTCCTTGTTTCTCTTTTGTGTAATAAGCTTCATTTGTATTGTTAAAGAACGTCTGCAGCCTTATTTAATTGTGTTTCAGTGATGAAGCACAATGGTAACTAACATCAAAACTTAAGAATATGGTGTATTAAGCTATTAAGCTAATTACAACCAACTGGGCTCATAACACGGTGTATACTGTTTTCTTTTGTAAGAGGGGCCGTTTTACACTAATATTTGTGTAACAGAAGATTGCATATATTGACAGTGTTGTAACAGGTGATCTCTTACAATGACAGTACTGTAACAGAGGCTCCCTTATACTTACAGTGCAATAATGAGCATTTTTCTCACTGGCTTTGCTGCAAGGGTCCGGGGCGGGGGTTTATCTAAAACTGACAGTGCCATACTAGTGAATCCCTGTAGCAAGGGTATGTTATAATAAAGGTTCTGGAAAAGAGGATTCCCTATAGTGACAGCACTCCACAGTGGGTGCTTTTTATACCTGTGTCCTAATTGTCCTGTAAAAGGGGGTCACTTACAAGTGCTGCAGCAGGCAGGACCTTGCTCTGACAGCACTAAAACAGTTGTAGCAACTGTAAACCCTTTACATTGACAGAACTTCCTTCAGGGGGTGCCCTTATGGTGACTGCACTCCATCTGGTTGTTCTTTATGATGACTGTGGCTGTTTTATTTAATCATTTTTGGAATGAGGATGTTGCTGGCTACAGCAGCATTTATTGCCCATCTATGGGGCAGTTGAGAGTCAGCCACATTGCTGTGGGTCTGGAGTTACATATAGGTGAGGATGGTGGATTTCCTTCCCTAAAGAGCATTAGTAAACCAGGTGGGGAGGGTTGCCTGACGATTGACAACAGATTCCGGGTTTTTTAAAAACTGAATTCAAATTCTGTCGTGGTGGGGTCCCCAGAACATTACCTGTGGTCTCTGGATTAGCAGTCCAGCGATCACATCCCGAGGCTGTGAGCTCCCTGGTTTGTCAGGGCGTTGTTCACCAGAGATATTTCTGAGGTGAAGGGTTCAGTTATATGGATGGTGCTGGAACAGCAACTCCCAGACAGTCGGGCTCCCTTCACCTTCATGGTTGTAACAGGGGCTACCTCAGTGGGACAGACAGCGTTGGCAAAGGGGAACACCCCCCCCCCCACCACCCCGCCGAAGTTTCTGCCGGGGTTTCTTTTTTTTTTGAAAGAAAAAGTTTTTTTTTGTGGGGCTTGAGCAACACCATCTTCTGCCTCAGAGCTGCGCGTACAAACACCGCGCCAAAGACTCACCACAAAAACCGGGGGAGGAGAGAGAGAGAGAGAGAGAGAAAAATAAACACCTGCGGCAAAGTGCAGTTCCTGTCGGTCAGGCAACGAGAACAACCGAGAGACCGCATTCCCCTCCCCAAAAACAGGCGGTGAAATCGGTCACTAACAGTTGAACGTCCCGCTCGGTTTACAGGTGCGCACCTCCAAATCCAGCACCGCCCCTCCCCCCACCCCCCCAACCGCCCGCGCTCGAGCTCCAAACCGCCGCGGCGCGCGGCTCAGACCTACGACTCCTTCTGGACCTGATATAGTGCTCAACACCTTCAAGTTGTGAACCAACTCCCATTTCTTCCCTTCCTTTTAGCTTTACTTTTTTTACATTCTTTGTCACCATGTCCTCTCCCCCTTTCTCCCACCTCAGTAGGACTGTCCAGTCTGGCAGTTAGACACACAACTGTTCCGCCATTCTCACACTCCGATCACTTAACATGAACAAACAAATATCGTTTCTCCCCCAGCACTCTACATCTCACCACCCCACCAACTATAGCGTAAAAGCTGCTTCCTTCGTGCTGCACTTCAGTTTTGAAGAGTCGTCTAGACACAATGCTAGCTTGCTCTCTCTCCGTAGATGCTGTCTGACCCACTGTGATCTCCAGGCATTTGTTGCTTTCAGTACAGATTCCAGCATCTGCAGTCATTTGCTCTTACCTGGCTCTAGATGTGTTCCCTGTGGATCACCTTGTTGCCCAGCAGCTCCCACATGCTACAGTTGCAACACATCATCCAACCTACCATCTGAATCATTTTATTTAAGCTTTAAATTTTAGACACTCTTACCTAGCAAATGCATACTCTTAGTCCAAGGCTGAATTGAATTTGCCAGCTGATTTAGCTGATGCACCTAATAGAAAAGGCCTAGCTGAGTCAGTTGTTAAGAACATTTTCTCAAATGGTTGGAAAAAGGCAGTGGTATCCCACATTGTTCATTTTTAGAACTTCATGCAGATCAATGTACATTGATGATTTAGATTTCAGCTATGGAATCAGGGAATGACACATTGACAGATGTTATCAAATGAAAGTGGAAAACAATTCATGGTTACAGAAAGGTGCATTTAAAATACAGCACAATCAGAGAATCAGCGCTTAGAATGGCAGAATGGAAGCCTTGAGAGAGTTTACTTGGTAGTTCTTTGATACAAACCTTCTTACATAGAATGGGTGTCACATGTTTGTTGGGTTCCCAATTCCAAGCTCATTCCTTGACCTCCATGCATCTATTTTTTCTACCCATAAGAGTTATCACACGCAACTGACCAACCTTCCCATCATCAAAATCACTGACTTTTTTGTGTTTTTTTTAAACTACTGTCCACCATCTGTGAATATACCCCTGTAGATAATTCAATATTTACATGAAAAGAAACAGAAGTTGTTGGAAAAGCTCAGTAAGTCTTGCAGCAGCTGTGAAGAAAAAAAACATAGTTAACATTTTAGATCCAGTGAGAGAGGGAAGAGGCTCAATCAAAATGGAGTTCGTGGGCGGAAATAAAGCACTCTTATCCCTGCATACCACCTTTCATAATTCCTTCCCAGCCTCCTTTCCTTAAATGAGGATAGATGGCAGCATGATAGTTCTGGCAGTAGTCTAGTAATGCAGAGATTCAGGTGATTTCCCTGGGGACATATGTTCAAACAGCAGCTGGGGAAATTTGAATTTGATCAATAACTCTAGTCTGAATGGCCATGAAATTATCATTGATTGTGATATCTGTTTCAAAAATAACACTTTTTAGAAAAGAAGATTTGTTATCCTTACTAGATTAGCCTACATGCAATTTCAGACCCACAGTAATATGGTTGACTTTTAACTGTCCTGAAATGCCCAAGCAATCCACTTCAAGGGCATTAAAGGTTGGTGACAATTGCTGACCCTGCCTGGTTCATGTCAATATTTTAGAAGTAATACATAGTTCTGAGAACTTTACAGTGAAGGCAAGGTAATTAAAATTGATAGCATTGATGGATACCGCTTGCTTCCTCTCCAAGGACATGCTGGCATGAATGTAACTGTGGAAGAGGGGCGGATAGTCGGCAGAGATGACCCCTCCACAGTCTGCTGCTTGGACCTGTTTATGGCTAGCCTAGCCAGGTCCAGGAGCAGACCAAGAGGAGGTCCTCTGGTCTGCCCACACCCCTCTGCACCAGTTGCCCAAAGACCAGGAGTCTGGGGATGAAGTTTAAAACCAAAAGCACAACAGAAGGTTTTTAAACTAAAAAGGAAGTGCAATCACCTACAACCAATATATACATGACGCATGAACTCCAGAGTGCTACAAATTAAACCTCTATGCCCCTATTTTGAAACTATTGAGAGTTCTTGAAATTAGATGTTCTTTCCTGTGCATTACACAGGTGCAGGTTTTATTGTCTCAAACAGCAGCAGGACCTTTCCTCTCCCCGGCTTTCTTTCTCTCCTTCCCCCTAGTTGGCAGGACCAGCTGGAACCAACTGCTGTCCCTGTTTCTGAGCACAGATTTTTTTAAAACCTCAAGTTTTGAGGAAGGATCACCAGACCTGAAACTTTATTTCGATTTTTTTCTTCACAGATGCTGCCAGGCCTGCTGACCTTTTCTGGCAACTTCTGTTTTGTTACAGAATTTTTTGATGCATGTTGCATTTAAAAAAAAATTCTATTCTGCTTGCTGTATGCTATACAACTTGTGGACACGACTTTAGGTTGCTGGGTATCCACAAATCATTGCAACTGGGTAGAGTTACAGCTGTTAAGCATTTGTCATAATTCGCTTTCCCAATGAGTCTCTGGAAATTTCACAAAGCCATTTATTACAGTTCCAGGATAACAAGGTGTGGAGCTGGATGAACACAGCAGGCCAAGCAGTATCACAGGAGCAGGAAGGCTGACGTTTCGGGCCTAGACCCTTCTTCTACAGTTCCACGCCATCTACTGACTAAACCTAACGAGTGTCCGGAGCAGACAGAATGGACAACTGGTGCAATTGGAATGACGTCACAATAACAGTCAAAATAATGTTGTAAGATGTAAATTTATGGGAACGTACCAGATCAGCAGATTATAAATAGCAATTGACCATACATTAATATTTTAAACCATATTTTCAAACTGACGTAAAAATCATTTCAAAGCCTCAATGCACTTTTCCAGAATGCCAACTTAATCTTGGATAATTATAACAGAATTAATGCAGTTCCAAGAAGTTCCATCTCCCTGCCATACTATCAAAGTGCTGCTGGGACTAAACAGACTAAGTAAACTGGAATTGTTACCAAACATAATCTTAATTTTCTTTGAATCGAGTTTGAATAACACTTTTTCTCTTCACTACATTTTTTTTTACAGAAGTGTTAAACGTGAGGCAATTGCTTTTATGGATGGCCATTCTCCACTAGATCACCCAGTGCAGACTATGGCTTGACTGTCGATGTGCTGGAAAAGGTGCAGATATTGATTTAATTACTACTGAAACAACAATGACAGACACAAACAGATACAGATGTCCTGTCTCTATCTGAATGTCCATTGATTAACTATGAATATGCTTACACTGATGTTCACTTCAATGTAAAAGCGAAGTACTAGAGCAGCAAGCGTATCTCATCTTAAAATTTTTGTGCTATGGTCCTGCTACAAAATAAATCCAAAATGAGTACAATATCGAGGTACATCAAAGCATGGGATAGGTGGCATCCGTAACTATCAAAAACCACATTATTCATGATGAAAACTGACAGAAGTAATTAAGTGGACCTCAGGATCAAAACAGTGTGTAGAAGTGGACACTGGAGGAGGTAGTGATGAAAATTGAACTTTAAGAAAATGTTGGAATAATAACCTATGCTGTATGCTACCTATAGCAGCATGACCTTCAGGAAATTTTATGTATTTATCATCTCTTCAATGTATTTCCTATCAAATGGCATACATTCTCTTTTTTTTTGGTTAATGTAATTAAGTTCAAAGCTTTGTCTGCAGTGAGCTGAATGGTGATGTCTCACATGGACATACGCTGAAAGCCTTTGTGCTGCTCTGGAGCATTACTATTGTCTCATCTTATTTTACTGCTTCACTGGCACACCAAGCAAGTTACATGTCCATCCTTGGCCTCCTACAATGCCACAGTGATGCCACCCGAAGGCTGCAGGAACAGCAAATCATATTCAGCCTGGGAACCCTGCAGCCCAATGGCATCAATGTGGATTTCACAAGCTTCAAAATCTCCCCTCCCCCAACCGCATCCCAAAACCAGCCCAGCTCATCTCCACCTCCCTAACCTGTTTTATCCTCTCATCCCAAGCTACACCCCCATCTCCTATCTACTAACATCATCCCGCCCCCTTGACCTGTCCATCCTCCCTGGACTGACCTATCTCCTCCCTACCCCCCTACCTACACTCACCTTTACCGGCTCCATCCCCGCCTCTTCGACTTGTCTGCCTCCTCTCCACCCATCCATCCTCTATTCGCCTCCCCCTCTCTCCATATTTATTTCAGAACCCTCTTCCCCTCCCCCATTTCTGATGAAGGGTTTAGGCCCGAAACGTCAAGTTTTCCTGCTCCTATGATGCTGCTTGACCTGCTGTGTTCATCCAGCCCCATGCTTGTTATACTGAAAGTAGAAGCAGCTTGTAGGGGTGGAGGGGGCTGGAGAAAAAGCAAAATACTGCAGATGCTGCAAATCTGAAATAAACACACACAAGACTGGAGAAGCTCAGCATCTATGGACAAAGAAACCAAGTTAACAGTGTATCCGGTTCGACTTTTCTTACACTGCTGTTCACATCAATGCAAAAGCAAAGTACTAGAGCAGCAAACATATCTCATCTTAAAATTTTAGTGCTGTGGTCCTGCTACAATTAAATGTGTAGTATGTAGATTCTGTCGCCCAATGAAGGAATGTGGGATGAGACAAGCAAATAGTCAGAGGAATCACTTCACAAAGCCTTCACTTGTAGGATTTTTCTCTAAATTTGCTTTTCTCCTCAGTCAATTTTTTCCCTTTACTCGAGTTCCCTTAATAATTCCTTTTCAACCTCCTTTCCTTAAAAGAGGGTAGATGGCAGCATGATAGTTCTGGCAGTAGTCTAGTAATGCAGAGATTCAGGCGATTTCCCTGGGGACATATGTTCAAACAGCAGCTGGGTAATTTAAATTTGATTAATAACTCTAGTTTGAATGACCATGAAATTATCATTGATTGTGATATCTGTTTCACAAATAACACTTTAGAAAAG
Organism: Ginglymostoma cirratum; assembly: GCA_024137785.1. NCBI lineage: Eukaryota > Metazoa > Chordata > Chondrichthyes > Orectolobiformes > Ginglymostomatidae > Ginglymostoma > Ginglymostoma cirratum. Next base: position 4,707,423 of record JAHRHZ010000002.1, read on the forward strand.
AAGATTTGTTATCCTTACTAGATTAGCCTACATGCAATTTCAGACCCACAGTAATATGGTTGACTTTTAACTGTCCTGAAATGCCCAAGCAATCCACTTCAAGGACATTAAAGGTTGGTGACAATTGCTGACCTTGCCTGGTTCATGTCAATATTTTAGAAGTAATACATAGTTCTGAGAACTTTATCGTTGTGAAGTCAAGATAATTAAAATTCTGGCCTTTAGTGATTGCGAGAATACCTAATGAAATAGCAGGTCAGAAGGTTCCCAAGTTTGTTCAATAGAAAAATAGAAAAGATATAGCTGTAAACAGCAGGTAGACTTCTGTAACTCAGGACATGATGTCCACACAGTTTGAAAAGTGTGCAGTTCAGTGAGCTGAAAGGATGTAAAACCTATCAAAAAATAAATTTGTAAAAGAGAGATAATTGGCTTGAGGTCAGAGTGAATCTAGCCAATGTCAGGTTATGGAGATTAATGGATCTTAAGATTTTCTGTTTTCATTTTATATGGTTGCTGGGATTGGTGGCTAGTTGCAGTTTGGAACTATGTGTGTTCTGAAACACAAGTAGCTCCACAAAACAAAAGTGCTACTGTGAGCAGACTCCAGGCAGTTAAGGCTCAGAAGTCCCAACAGCCACTTTTAGCTGGCTGTGGAGCTCAGGAGTGGACCCCAGGGATTATGACTCCATGCCATGGTAAAATGTTTAGTGCTAAAAGGTTCACTGGAGCCATTGGTAGTTCAGTGCAATGGGAGTTAGCCGAAAGAAGCTTACAAACAGTTTTTGATTGGTGCAACCGAAAAAGATTGATGCTGAGAGACATTCTGCTGTAACTCACTGAAAGCAGATGTTTGGTAAAAGCTTTTGGTAAATTGGTAAATTTGTGCTGGTGATTAGACCCCTGCCAGTAGACTCTGGAATCCCAGGGAACTCTGTAATGGGTGAAGTCACTGAACTACAAATGGAATAAGTACTGGAGGCAGTCCAAGTCAGAAAGATTTTGAGGGCGTTCCAGGATCTTTGAAAGTGAAGAAGTGGAATCCCTTTTGGGATTGAGTTGCAATGAGAATTGGTGACCCACAGTATCACTGATACCTAGGTGGATTTTTGAGAAATAAGACCATCACCTGTGGGACCTGTCTTGATGGTGTCAGCCATTTAAAGTGCAGCCTGTGGGGTTACTGAAGACAATTTGTTAACTCATATGTATCTCATTTTAATTCTGAATGTTACAACACAAGCTATACAAATACATAGTAAGTTGTTCCACTTTTTAAACCTTGTATATTAAAGATTGCCTTTGCCATTTAAGTACAACCCTGGCACTTGTGTTCTTTTGCACATTATTTTCTTTTTGAAAAAATGGTCTGTCAAGTAAGAACATAACAAAGATTCATAACTGGAAATCCGAATACCTGCAAGAAATGCATCTCATGCAAGCATATGACACGACATGTTCTTGTAAAATAGATGCATTGGAATAGATTTATTTGTTCTCAAATAATGCTTGGAAAGGTATCATTACAATCTGTCACTATACAGACATTACTGTTTGAAGTTTTGCCTTTGAGGATGAACTGGTCACTTTGGTAAATGGCTGCCCTGAAAATGGTGCACTTCCACGGTTTCTTACTGCTGTGGATAGACAGATGGGAAGCAATGCTAGATGTTCCTGAAGTTTGAGAGATGACATCCGCACTGGAAATTCTGCTCTTCTCACAATATAGTTGCAGTGGTTCTGGGTGAGGGTGAGGAGTATGGACAAGAAACTTGGATAATTCTTTGAAGCTGCTTTCAGATCTTTGAACAGACCTCTCAAATTTTAACATTGATCTCTCTTTGCACCTTCTTTGCAGCTTGCAACATTGTATTCTGCACACTGTCCTATTACCCTGATGTACTTTATATGGTATGACCTGCCTGTATAGAATGTAAAACAATATTTTTCACCCTGTTTTGATGCACAGTACTTTGTAAGGGAAGGAACTTGGTAGTGGAACAGTTTTTATCCCAAATTGGTACATTTATGTATTTCTAGAGAGGAGGAGTAGGTGAAGCAGTTTTGGCAGCTATTGCATTGGAATCGTCTGTTCCCATTGTGGGTATGCTGGTGTTTTGCGAGGTCTGATAATTGTGTGAAACCTTTATTGCAAAACTCACATTTGAACGGTTTTTCAGACGTTGGGACACACTGGTGTTTCAGGAAGTATGAAGAGCTCAAGAAAGCTTTGTCGCAAGCCTCACACCTGAATGGTTTGTCACCGGTGTGGATACGCTGGTGTACCACAAGGTATGCTGAGCTGCAGAAATCTTTGTTACAAATCTCACACCTGAATGGTCTCTCCTCTGTATGGCCTCGTTGGTGTACACGCAGGTACGAGGAGTTGCAGAAATCTTTGTTGCAAATCTCACACCTGAACGGTCTCTTCTGTGTGTGGACACGCTGGTGTTGTTGGAGACTTGATGACTGCGTGAAACACTTGTTACAATATTCACATCGAAATGGTCTTTCTCCTGTATGCATGCGTTGATGAACACGAAGGTACGATGAGTTGCAGAAAGTTTTTTTGCAAACTGTGCACCAGAAGGGCTTTGTGTCTTTCCCGATGCATTTGTGTACCTGGAGGCTCAATGGCTTCGTAAAAGCTTTGCTACAAACTTCGCACTTGAACGGCTTCTCAGCGGCATGAGTGCGCTGATGTTTCAAAAGTAACGAGGAAAGTGTGAAAGCTTTGTCACAATTCTCACACCTGAAGGGCTTCTCACCTGTGTGGGTGCGCTGGTGTTCTAGTAGGCGCGAGGATGTCACAAAAGCTTTGGCACAAATGTTGCACTTGAACGGTTTCTCTCCTGTGTGAGTGCGGTGATGTTCCACAAGGTGTGACTGCTTTAAGAAGGCTTTCCCACAAACTTTGCACTTGAATGGTTTCTCACCTGTATGTATCCGCCAGTGTTGCAGGAGGGTAGATGCTTGTGCAAAGGAATTGCCACACACTTCACATTTGAATGGTTTCTCACCTGTGTGAATGCGTAGGTGTTCCACAAGGCCAGACGCCTGTGCAAAGGGCCAGCCACAGATGTCACACTTGTATGGTTTCTCTCCCATGTACCTGTACATATGTTGACAACCACACTGCAACTTCAAATTCTTACAACGGAATGCTTTCTTGCCTGTTCCCATATACCTGTGTTAGGAGGTCTGACAGTGTGAGGATCTCTTCTCCCACCTCTTGCTGTTTACTGGACTTAGTTTTGAGCGTCCAGTCAAAAGAATGGTTGAAGCTACTTCCTCAGTTCAGATTTTAGTAGATTCTTACCTTAATGGTTGTGCCAATGCTTCAAGAATTTTATCAGTTGTGTGTGAAAGTCAGTGCTTGCGCAACTATGTCCATACAAGTCCCTTTGCCCTCTGGAATAAGTAAACTCAAAGCTCACCCTGGCTTTTGAAACATTGGTTTTGGAGAGGTGTTCAATAGTGATAATTAGTTTTGCTTCCTATAATGCATTGAAGTTCAGTTCTCTTGACTGAATGAATTTTCAGAAGATGATTTTGCTGTAGAGCCATTCTATGATGATCTGGATGCACTGCAGTTTTTGTCCTTCCTGTAATTTTTTCTGTACCGAACGTTATTTAGTCCAGTCTGATCCTTCTGTAAGACAGTAAAAAGAAATCATGAGATAAAAGGTACTGCAGATGCTGGAGAATCTGAGATAACAAGCATGGGGCTGGATGAACACAGCAGGCCAAGCAGCATCACAGGAGCAGGAAAACTCGACGTTTCGGGCCTAAACCCTTCATCAGAAATCATGATTTATCTTCTATCATCTCCCCTCTCCACCAAAGCTACTATCTGCACTCAGATCGCCCACATCCCTTCCCAGGACAGGAACTCTGTATTGCCCAACCTGACTTGATCAGCTACCTCAGCAGTCTTTTGTTGAATGTGAGCTCTTATGATTGTTTTGTTACTCTATCTTCCAGCTAAAATGGAGGAATAAAGGCTTTGCAGAATACGTCCACACAGTGCGTAAGCATGACCCTGACCTGCCCGTAGCGGGTCATTTTAAACACAGCGTCCTGCCTGCATGCCCACTTGTCTGTCCTCGGCATGCTGCAATGCTCCAGTGAATTACAGGGCAAACTGGAGGAACAACATCTCATCTTCAGACTGGGCACTTGACAATCTTCACTACTTAATATTGACTTCAACATCTTCAAATTGTGAACCCACTGCTATTCCTTACCTTTCTTTTCGCTTTACTTCTTACAATCTTGGTCACCCTTTCTGCCACACCCCCTGCTCAGTGGGACTATCTGTTCTTTCCAATCCGGCAGTTAGACACATCATTGCTAAGCCATTCTCACATTCCAATCACTTAATCTGAACTGAACTATCAACACCTTATCTGCCCCAGCACTCCACTCCCCTCCCGCTACCATTGCGCAAATGCTGCCCCCTCCACACTTGATAAAGGGTCATCTAGACTTGAAACATCGGCTTGCTTCTCTCCATGGATGCTGCCTGACCCACTGTGATTTCCAGTATTTTTTGTTTTCAGTACGAATTCTGCAGTAATTTGCTCCTACACCGAATAAAGGGAGTCATGTGTCCTGCTGTGCGTTCTGCCTGACAACAAGCTTGGGCAGTTTGATGACCGTGAATAAGTGGGAGTAAAGTGGTCAGTTTGACTTAGTGAGAGAAGGTACAACTGTTCATTAACAGAATATTGTGACAGCTGTGCTAACAGTGGGTAGACATTATCTCCAACTCCAGGCAAAAACCTTTTAATCTAAAAATGACCATGAATGTAACCCACATTTTGAACATAAGAAATAGGAGCAGATTCTGTTGACCATTCAGTTCCTCACATCTGCCCCACCATTCAATAAGATCATGGCTGATCTGCCTCAACTCCTCTTTCATGTCAGCTCATCACTGCCCTCAACTCCACAATATTTTAAAATCCAGCTACCTCTTTTCGTTCTTTCAGCGATATAGCCTTCACAACTCTCCTAGGTAGGGAATTCTAGACATTTGTTACCATCTGGGAGAAGGAATTTCAATTGTATTTCAGTTTTAAATGTGTGTCCCCTTATTCTGTAATTGTGTCCTCTAATCTAAGATTCTCCCATCTTCTCAAAATCTAATCTGCCAAGCACTCTCAGAATCTTGTATATTTTCAGATTATTATCCCTCATTTTTCTAAAGTATAATGAATAAAGGCCAGACCTGTTCAGGTAATCTTAATAGGTCAACCCCTTAATCCCTGGAATGAGCCTAGCGAATCTGTTTTGAACTGCTTCCAATGCCAGTACATCCTTTCTCAAATACCAGGAACAAATACGTACAAAATTTTCCAGATGTGGCCTCACCAACGTCCTGTACAGTTGTACAAAGACTTCCCTTTTTCTAAACTCCATACCCTGAGCAATAAAGGCCAAAATTCCATTTTTCTTCTCAATTATTGCTGCATCAGCATGTTAAATTTGTGTTATATGTACAAGCACACCCAGGTCCCTCTGTGCTGCACATTTCTGCCCCCACAATTTCCCATGCACAAAATTATGCTAAATATTCCTAATCAATCCTTGCCTTTCTAAATGCATATAAATTCTCTCCCTCAGAATCCCGTCCAACAACCTACCCACTATTGATGTAAGATTCACCGGTCTATAGTTTCCTAGCTTTTCCATACAACCTTTCTTAAATAATGGCACCACATTAACCAATCTCCAGTCTTCTGACACCTCATCATGGCTATTGATCATGGACATATCTCAGCGAGTGGCCCAGCAATCTCTTCCCAAGCTTCCCGCAAAGTTCTGTGAAACACTTGTTCAGGTAACAGAATCCATAGAATCCCTACAGCGTGGACGCAGGCCATTCAGTCCATCAAGTCTACACTGATCCTCCGAAAGGCATCACACCCAGACCCACTCCATCCCTGCATTTCCCATGTTTAACTCATCTAGCCTGCACATCCCTGGACACTTTGGGCAACTTCACATGGTTAATCCACCTAACCTATACATCTTTGGACTGTGGAGGAAACTGGAGCACCCGGCAGAAACCCACACAGACACAGGGACAATGTGCAAACTCCACACAGCCAGTTGCCCAAGGCTGGAATTGTACCCAGGCCCCTGGCGCTGTGAGGCAGCAGTGCTAACCATTAAGCCACCATGCCACCTGGGGATTTATCTACCTTTATGCATTTTAAGACCTTCAGCACCTCCTCTTCTGTAATATAAACTCTTTCCAAATGTCGTTATTTATTTCCCCAACTTCCCGCGCTTCCATGTCCTTCTCCACAGTAAATACTGATGTAAAATATTCTAATACGGGCAGTAAATAATGGAGGCCTGAGGATTGGTGCTTCTGGGCATGTCACTAATATGTCTTTCCAATCTGAAAAAGAGCATTCAATCCTGACTCTGGATTACACACAGGAGACAATCTTCAGTCCATGCTAATATATTACCCCTGATATGGTGAACTGCTATCTTATGCAATAACTGTTTAATTTGTCACCTTATTGAATGCCTTCTGGAAATGAAAATGCACTACATCCACTGATTACCCTTCATCAATTCTGCTTGTTACATGGAAACATAGAAAATAGGAGCAGGAGTAGGCCATTCAGCCCTTTGAGCTTGTTCTGCTACATGTTATTGTAATAGCTGCTCATCCAACTCTATAGCCAATTCCTGCTTTCCCACATAGTTTTGATCCTGTCAGGCCCCGAGTGCTAGATGCAACTCCATTTTGAAATCATACAACGTTCTGGCCTTGACTGATTTCTGCGGTAGCAAATTCCACAAACTCACCAATGATTTATGAAATTTCTCTTCATCTCAGTCCTGAATAGTTTACCCTGTATCCTTAGACTTTGGCCCCTGGTTCTGGACACCCCAGCCATTGGGAACGAACATCCTTTCTTCACCAATCCCATCTAGTCCTGTTAGAATTTTATAGGTTTCTATCAGATCATGTCTCATTCTTTTATCCTTCAGCAAATAAAAATGGAACCTCTCCTGCCATCCCAGGAATCAGCCTGTTAAACCTTTGCCGTACTCCCTCTAAAACAACAGCATCCTTCCTCAGATAAAGGAGACTAAAATTGCACAAGATATTCCAGGTGTGGTCTAACCAAGGCCCTGTACAATTGCAGCAAGAGATCCCTGCTCCTGTACTCAAAACTAGTCACCACAAAGACACACATACCATTACCCTTCTTGACCTCCTGCTGCACCTTTATGCTTACCTCAGTGCCTGGTGTACAAGGACACCCAAGTCTCATTACGCATTCTCCCATCTCAATTTATAATTCTCACTTTGCTGTTTTTGTTTCCCAAAATGAATAACTTCACATTTATCTGCATCCTACAGCATCTGCCATGCATTTGCCCACGCACTCAGCCTGTCTAAATCACACTGAAGCATTTCTGCATCCTCTTCACAGGTCACCTTCTCACTCAGTTTTGTGTCATCTGCAAATTTGAAGATACTACATTTTATACATCATTCTTTTATATCATTAATATGCATCATGAAAAGCTGGAGTTCTAGCACTGATCCCTACGATCCATTTCAATAATACTAACCTCTGATGTGGGATTTTGTTGAAAGGTTTCTGAAAGTCTAAATAAACCACATCTACTGGCACCCTCATCAGCTCAGCCAGGTACATCTACGAAGAACTCCAGCAGATTTATGAGCATGATTTCCATTTCATAATATCTATGCTGACTCAGTCTCGTCCTGACATGATTTCCAAGTGCAGGTTGAAGTCACCCATAAATACAGACATTCCTCTATTGCATACAATCACTAATTTACTTTTTCATGCCATTCCTTACATCACCCCTACAGCTTAGGGGTCTACATACAAACCCCACTACTGTTTCTTCCCCTTGGTGTTTCTTGTGCTATTCATAGATTCCACATCTTTGGAGCTAATATTCTTCTTCCCTACTGCGTTAAAACTTTTATGATGTACTCCCTACTACCAATGTCAGTCTGTCTGGTTTATAATTCCTGGTTTTCTCCCTGCCTGCCTTATAAAATAGATTAATTAGTGGTCCTCCAAAGTGCAGGAACAGCTCCAGCATCTGTAGAATCTTGGAAGATGACCAGTAATGCATCCAGTATTTCTAGGCTCCCTTCTTTAATCTGGGATGTAGATTATCAGGCCCTGGGGGCTTATTGGCCTTTAATTTCCACAACACTGATTCTCTACAAGTACTGTTTTCCTTCAGTCTCTCACTCTCACTGTACCTTCCCCAACATTTATGGTATGTCATTTGTGTCCTCCATTGTGAGCACAGAACCAAAGTACGTCATTTGGTACGCCTTAGTTTTTGATTGGAAACTCTTCTCGATTATCTTTGTTAACCACAAGTGGTTCATCTTTCTCATCGAGTCCTTTTTGACCGGGCGACTGTCTGTGTGGAGTTTGCACATTCTCCCCATGTCTGCTTGGGTTTCTTCCAATGCTCCGGTTTCCTCCCACAGTCCAAAGATGGGCAGGCTAGGTGGACTGCCTATGCTAAATTGCCCATAGTGTCTAGGGTGGGAATTGGAGGGGCAGGTTAGGGGGTCGGATGCAATTCAGAGGGTCTGGGTGGACTCAATGGGCAGAATAGCCTGCTTTTGCATTGTAGGGATTCTATTCTATTCTACGCTCAAACATTTCAACACTGGTGGTAATCCTCAATGTGTACTTAGTACTGGCTGGAGCAAGTTCTGCACAGAGCTTATTAATGGCACACTCACGGGTTCCCAACCATAGTACCTGTGAAAAAAAACCAAAAGAACTGCGGATGCTGTAAATCAGGAACAAAAACAAAGTTGCTAGAAAAACTCAGCAGGTCTGGCAGCATCTGTGGAGGAGAAAACAGAGTTAAAGTTTCGGGTCCGGTGACACTTCCTCAGAACCTTCCTCAGAACTCAGTACCTGTGGAACAGACAGACCTAATGGCACAAGTGCATGGTTCTTTGAACCTGGTGTTGCAGGTAGACAGGATGGTGAAGAAAGCATTTGGCAAGCTTGCCTTAATCGGTCAGAGTGTTGAGTATAGAAGTTGCGATGTTATGTCACAACTGTACCAGACGTTAATAAGGCCACATCTGGAGTACTGCGCACAATTCTGGTTGCCCTGCTATAGGAAAGATGTTACTAAATTGGAAAGTTTACAAAAAAAGATTTACAAGGACGTTACCAACACTGAAGGGCTTGAGTTATAAGGAGAAGCTGGATAGGCTGGGGCTTTTTTCCCTGGAGTGTAGGAGACTGGGGGTGACCTGATAGAGGTTTATAAAATTGTGAGAGGCATACATAAGGAAAATAGGCAAGGCCTTTTTCCCAGGAAACAGTTTAAGGTAAGAGGGGAAAGATTTTAAAGGGGCCTGAGGGGCAACTTTTTCACACAGAGGGTGGGGCCTATATTGAATGAACTGCCAGAGGAAGTGGTAGAGGCTGGTATAATTACACTTAAAAGACATTTGGATGGGTACATGGATTGGAAAAGTTTAGAAGGATATAGGCCAAATGCAAGCAAATGGGACTAGTTCTGTTAAGGAAACCTGGTCAGCAGGGACAAGTTAGACCGAAAGGTCTATTTCAGTGCTGTATTACTCTGAGTTGTCCTTTCCTTTTTCTCGTTATCTGGGGATGATTTTTGGCCACACAAACTCTCGAAAAGGTCCCCCAAACTCTCTTCACAGGCTACTATCACTGGCATAAAAAAGTCAACAGAACAGTCACAAAAAAACTTAACTGACAGCAAGTTTTTAACCATAAAAAAATCAATAATGAAACATTCGCCACTTTTGGGGTGGGGTTGGGGTGGGAGTAGTGGGACAAGGAGCATAACAGGAAGAAAACTGTAATCCGTGGAACAAATATAGGGTGGGAATGGAATAGAATATCTCAGTAGGATCTCTACTTGAGCAAGTTTAATTAAAAAGTCAAATCCTTCAAATCCGAATGAAAAGTCAAAGCATCGGTTCTTTCCAAAACTGGCAACTGAACTGAAAGCTTCCAGTTCTGTTTTGTTTCAGTACACCAGATGATTGTCAGTTTCCCCGGAATGAAGCTAGTGTTTATTAATTTAAAAAAAAATCCAAAGCATATCGATTTCAGTTAAGAGTGGGCCCAGACTGGCCCCCATTTTTTAAAACGGACTTACATTTTAAAAGGAGCTGGACAAGATGAGACTTCCACATGCAGCAGGAGTTCCTCTGTCTCTCACTGTAGATGGTTTCTCAACACCAGCAGGAATTCTCAGACCCTGCAACTCCCAGATGATCACTTTTTCTCATTTTCATTTCAGTCTCATTTTCAGTAAGAGCCCATCAGGAAGGGAATGCTTCACTGAGCACCAGTAAAACAGTTCAGCACAAAGCACGGATTAAACAGGCCCTCTTTCGGCAATTCTCCTTTTTGCCCTTCCTGATAGTCCCACTGCAGAATCAGTCTGATCTGAACGTTCGTGAACATTTGATAGTGTAAAGTTCGTACAAACCTCCATTCTTTCCCTTAGTCTACACTCTGACATTATGCAAATATTTACGTCTAGTGGACAGGACGCAGAAAGGAGGAAAGAAATAACAGGGACACTGGGTATATTCCTAGTGATTGGCGTCACTAGCGCCCAATCAACTGTTGTGCTATCTTTATACAGTTTATCCACACCATATATGCCAATCGCAATTACTAGCCAATCAGAATGGCCAGCGAGTGAGAATTTTGATAACCGTGCAATATATATTACAACGTTAAAATAACAGAACGTATAATCGAGGTGAAACCGTTCAGGCAGAATGTTGTTTTTTCCAAAAAAGAGCTGCATCTTGTTTGCTGCGTTCGTGTCAACTGCAGCTCTATTGGAGCCTTGTTTCTAAATGCGAGGTTGTGCGTTCCCATCTTAATCCGAAGACTGTTTAAAGGGAGTGATGCACAAGAGAATGCCACCTTGTAAATGAGATACGAGGTGCAGTTTGTCCGCTCGGGTGGATATGACAAAAAAAAATCCCTGTGCAACATTCGAAGGACAATGACTTGTTCTCTGTTTTCCGGCAATTATTTATCGCTCAATCAGCCGCACTTAAACTGATTCAAAAACAAAGCTGCTGGAAAAGCTCAGCAGGTCTGGCACCATCTGTGGAGGAGAAAACAGAGCTAACGTTTTACGAAATGTTAAGAGATAAAAAGGTACTGCAGATGCTGGAGAATCCGAGATAACAAGCATGGGGCTGGATGAACACAGCAGGTCAAGCAGCATCATAGGAGCAGGAAAACTTGACGTTTCGGGCCTAAACCCTTCATCAGAAATGGGGGAGGGGAAGAGGGTTCTGAAATAAATAGTGAGAGAGGGGGAGGTGGA
>JAHRHZ010000002.1:4719213-4736257 GCA_024137785.1 Ginglymostoma cirratum
TGCCAGACCTGCTGAGCTTTTCCAGCAGCTTTGTTTTTGTTCCGGATTTACAGCATCCGCAGTCCTTTTGGTTTTTATTTAGCACTTAAACAGATTATCTGGCCATTTCTTCATCACCGACTGCGGAACCGGTCCCAATACCCCGGGAATCTGAAACACCTCATCCTGTACTGTCCCGCCAGTTATGCGTTGGGACTAGATTAATTTAGGATATCCCGTTGGCATGAACGAGTTGGACCGAAGGGTGTGTTTCCGTGCTGTATGACTGACTCAATGTGCTGCCAATCCAATAAATACATGGGGGTAAGTGGGGTGGTGGTGGGCGCCAGGCTTGTATCCACAGCCCATTTAGACGCTGTAGCCTATTCTGCCACTCAATTAGATGATGTTAGTTATGTGACCTAACTCCAAATATCCGTCTTTGATTCATAGTTCTTTATCTTTGGTTAACATATCTTTCTGTCTCAGTTTTAAAATTTGCAATTGATCTGGGATTCAAATCACTATAGGTTTTTGCATTTAGAAATGCTTCCCAATTTCACTCTGAAAGCTCATGTTCTAATTTTTAGAGCTTGTCTTCTAGTTCTTGAGCCAGTGCAGATTCTTTTTCTTTAATTCTGAGTATCATACCTTAGGAAGTATATATTGACCTTGGAGGGAGAGCATGCAGATTTATTAGAATGACTCCTGGACTCCAAATTTTAATTTAAGAGGGGAGACTGAAACAAACTAATGTTGTATATCATGAAATTTAAAAGATTACAAGGCAGTTTGATCAAGGTTTTCAAGTTCAGGGAAGTGGATAGGGTAGAAATATTGAAGAAAATCTGAAACCAGGCTCCAGAAGAAGACTTTAGGACAAAAATCCAAAAGAAAAAGGATCTATGATTCTATGAAAAAGTGAAAGTGTTTGGTTTCAAGGACAAGAGAAACATACCCATCTGGAGGCATTTAAGGAGGGAATTCCAGAACTTCAGACCCAGGTAGTTGAAGGCACAGTGGTGGGAGTGATAAAAGACCAGAATCAGAGGAATAGAGAGATTTCAGGACAGGCAGAAGAAGCTCCAGAGATGCGGATGAGATAAGACCATGGAATGATTTAGAAATAAGAGCGACAGTTTTAAAGCAGAGGCTTTACCTGACAGGGAGCCAATATAAGTTAACAAACCCAGTATTGATAGGGGAATAAAAACCATAAGGACTGCGGATGCTGTAAATCAGGAACAAAAACAAACAAACCGGCTGGAAAAGCTCAGCCGGTCTGGCAGTGACTGTGGAGGAGAAAACAGAGTCAACGTTTCGGGTCTGGTGACCCTTCTTCAGAACTGAGCAGTTCTGAGTTTTCCAGCAACTTTGTTTTTGTTCTTGATAGGGGAATGGCACTTACTATGTGAGTTAAGATACATGCAGCAGTCTTGGATGAGCTCCAGGTTAAAGTGGAAAGTGAGAGGCCAGCCATGAGAATATTTGAATTGTTGAGTCTAAAGGCAACAAAGGTTGGGATGAATATTTCAACATCAGACTTCTTAGCCAGGATTAGAAATGCTGAGGGATTTATTGTTGTACTCCTGTTGGTGACATGCCTAATAGGAAACCTAAGGTTTAATTTTCAAATGTACTTTAATGCTGTGATTATTTCAGTTAATATTCATCTGACAATTTGTCTTTGAATTTGAGTGGCCAGTTTTTCCAACCCCATGAAATTCCATTAAACATGTTTTCCAAAATGTAGAATGAGATAAGTTCAACAGGCAAAGTGAAGGGGCGGTAGACAATGATGATGGGGGTCAGTCCAAGAGTCTTAATGAGCTGAAAAAGTTGCTTGAAATCTGAAATCTCACTGTTTGATATTCCATTAAAGAAAAGGAATGCTACATTTAGGAAGATTGGACATAATTGTGTGAAGGCCCCATTTCTGAGATGAGACTAGAAGGGGCCTGTTCCCAGTGGGCTTAGTCCCATCTAACATTTTGTTATGTTTTTGACATGTTTAAGCAAGTATAGAGTGTCTCAGAGCTTAATAAGTCCCACCTTCATTTGAGACTACCCTGAATTGTGTTGTGTGGCACTGTCACTTTGTTAAATGTTAAATGGGACAGACTTCAAACAGATTTAGTGATTCAAGACTGGACATCCATGAGGCGCTGTGGGCCATCAACAGCCATGATGTGGAGGTGCCGGTGTTGGACTGGAGTTCCTCAGGATAGTGTCCTAGGCCCAACCATCTTCAATGATTCATCAATGAAAATCTCAAATAAACCTGTTGGACTATAACCTGGTGTCATGTGATTTCTGACCCCATCAACAGCAGGAGAATTGCACTCCAGCACAATCTGCAACCTCATGCCTGGCATATCCCTCACTCAACCATTATCATCAAGCCAGTGGGTCAACCCTGGTTCAATGGACAAGCCAGGAGCAGCACCAGACATACCTGAAAATGAGGTGTCAACCTGGTAAAGCTGTCAACCAGGACTACTTGTGTGCTAACCAGCTTAAGCAGCAAATGATAAACAGAGCTAAGTGAACCCACAACCAACAGATCAGATTTAAGCTTTGCAGTCCTGGCTCATCAAGCCATGAATGTTGGAGGACAATTAAACAACTCACTGCAGAAGGAGGCTCCGCAAATATCTCTATCCTCAATGATGGAAGAGCCAAGCACATCAGTGCAAAATACAAAGCTGAAGCATTCACAATAGTCCTCAGCTAGAAGTGCCAAGTTAATGGTTGGGTCCCAGCTAACATTTGTTAACGGGCATGTCTTTGGGGTGGAGAATCAAGAATAGAATTGTTCCCAGCATCACAGATGCCAGCCTTCAGCCAACTCAATTCACTCCATGTGATATCAAGAAATAGTTGAAGGCACTGGATACTGGAAAAGCTATGAACCCTGATAACATTCCGGCAATAGTGCTGAAGACTTATGCTGTAGACTTGCTGCTTCCCTAGCCAAACTGTTCTAGTCCAGTTACAACAATGGCATCTATGGAACAATGTGGAAAATTGTAAATCCAACATGAAGAATTAACTGTCCTTTCAGTCTACTCTGGATCGTCAGTAAAATGACGGAAGATGTCGTCAACAGTGCTACCAAGCAGTACCTGCTCAGTGATGCCCAGTTTGGATTCTGCCAGGGCCACTCAGCTCCTGACCTCATTATAACCTTGGATCAAACACAAAAGACTGAATTCCAGAGGTGAGGTGAGGTGAGAGTGACAGCCCTTACCATCAAGGCTGCATTTGACTGAGTGTGGCATCAAGAACCCTAGCAAAATGTGAATCAATGGGTATCAGGCGACAAACTGTCTGCTGATTGGAGTCATACCTGGCACATTGGAAGATGGTTGTGGTTGTTGGAAGTCAGTCATGTCAGCGCCACGTCTCTGCAGAAGTTCCTCAGGGTCGTGTCCTTGGCCCAACCATCTTCAACGATTCATCATTGACCTTCTCTCCACCAAAGGTCAGAAGTGGGGATATTTACCAATTATGGCACAATATTCAGCACCAGTCTTGACTCTTCAGATACTGAAGCAGGCCATGTTCAAATGCAACAAGATCTGGACAATATCTAAGCTTAGAATGACAAGTAGCAAGTAACATTCACGCTACACAAGTGCCAGGCAATGACTATTTACAATAAGAGGCAATCTAAGCACTACCTCTGACATTAAATGGTGTTACCAACACTGAACCTCCACTATCAACATCCTGGGAGTTACCATTGACCAGAAACTCAACTGGACTCGTCATATAAATACAATGGCTAAAAGAGCAGGTCAGTGGCAAATAATTCACCTCCTGACTCCCTAATGCCTGACAACCATCTACAAAGGGCAAATGAGGAGTGTGATGGAACTTGTCTGGACGGGTGAAGCTTGACACTATTCAGGACAAAGCAGCTGGCTTTATTGGCACCACATCCACAAGCACACATTCCCTCCACCACTGACGCTCAGTTGCAGCGGGTGTACTATCTACAAGATGCACTTCAGAAATTCACCAAAGATCCTTAGGTATCCGATACATGGAGACACATACAAGCTCTCTTCCAAGCGACTCACCATCCTGAGTTGAAGATATATCACCATTCCTTCACTGACACTGGGTCAAAATCCTGGAATTCCCTCTCTAATGGCATTGTTGATCCCTCTATAGCACATGAGCTGCAACAGTTCAAGAAGACAGCGCCTCACAACCTTCTCAAGGGCAACAAGGGATGGGCAATAAAACCTGGCCTCGCCAGCAATGGTCAGGTCCCACGAGTGAATAATAAAAGAGAAATGCAAACTGATTGGCTTTTGCTAATGTGGATTTAAAGAGGTTTCCTAATATATCTGTTCAGCAATGTTATTCCTGACCTCTAAGGCAAGTCATACTTGAATCCAGGCATTCTGGTCTAGAGGTAAGGTATGGATTTATAAAGGGTAGCTCATGTCTAATGAGTTTCATTAGTTGTTCCCTCAAATGATTCAAAGTAGTTGACATGGAAATGTAGATTGCCATGGATTATATGGACTTTCAGAAGGTATTCAGTAAATTTCCATGTTGATATTCTTAGCTAAAATTGAAGTCGGTGGAATTAAAGGCAAATTATTAACTTGGTTTTGGTAGGAAACCAGAGAGGTGTGGTATGAGATGAGGACTCACTAAGGAAGTGACTAGTGAACAATAATCTGGTCGGATTAGTATCACTGGTATATTTTAAAGTTCCACATTGCTGCCATTCTGCTACTCCCATAGGCTGTGATAAAATTTTGGGAAACACATAAATATAGAAATAAATTATGGCTTTGTAAAGAAGAAGGTTATGATTTTTAAAATTTATTTTCTTTGCACAGTAAGTTATGTAAAATTCTACCTGTAAGTAGGTACGTCATGATTATATTCAACAAATTAGAAAATTATTTATTAAAAAATTTTTGACACTCTAACACTCACAGAAACTGAAGAACAATGTCTACAGACTATTCCGACCTAAAATCAGTGATAAGAAAAATGTTTCCTTCGTTTCTTCTTCCTAGGCACGTTAAAAAAAGATCATTCTCAAAAACAAAACTATAGAGTTGGAAAATATCCCAATAATCTTTGGCAGTAAGACTGCAGGATGCACATTATTCATGATGATTCAGGATGGAGTTGGGCTGCAGGCCACCATAAGTAAGTGACTGAATATAGCAAGGTTGTCTGGTTTTAAGGGCTGCCCCTGTTCCATGGGACTTTGTCTCAGTGTTTTAGGCCCCGGAGCCCTCAGCTCTCAAATCCCTATCCACACTCCAAGGCAGTCATAGAATCATCCAACATGGAACCAGACCCTTCAGTCCAACCTGTCCACGCCGACCATAATCCCAAACTAAACTAATCCCACCTACCTGCAATTGGCTCATATCACGCTAAACATTTCTTATTAATGTACTTATCCAAATGTCTTTTAAACATTGTAACTGTACCCACATCCACCACTTCCTCTGGAAGTTCATTCCACACACAAACCACTCTCTGTGTAAAAAAGCAACATTTTGTAAAATAAAAAATTTTCTGAAGAAGGGTCTAGGCCCGAAACGTCAGCCTTCCTGCTCCTCTGATGCTGCTTGGCCTGCTGTGTTCATCCAGCTCTACACCTTGTTATCTCAAATTGCCCCTCATGTCTTTTTTAAATTTCTCTCTGCTCACCTTAAAAATATGCTCCTTTTTCTTGAAATCCCCCACCCTAGGGAAAAGATATCTGCCATTCACCTTATCTATACCCCTCATGATTTTATAAGCTTCTGTAAGGTCATCCCTCAAAATCCTAAGCACCAGTGAAAAAAGTCCCAACCTATCCAGCCTCTCCCTATAACTCAAACCCTTACAAGTCGATAATGTACTGCACATGACACTACTTAATAAGAACCCAAAGTATTCGGGGTAGTATATTAACATAGATAGAAGCTTGGCCAGTGAACAGAAGCTTGTTTAATGGAAAGAAGATTGACTAACTAATTGAAGGGAGAGAGTTGAGATAAAGGGGATATCTGTAACCAGTGGAGTAACTAAATTATGGCTTTGTGCATGAATCAGAAAAAGCTAGCATTCAAGTTCAGCAGGTAATAGGGAAATGCAATATTGGCCTTTATTTCAAAGGGAATGGATTATAAGAATAGAAGTCTTGCTGAAACTATACATGGCACTAGTCAGAATACATCTCGAATATTGCGAACAGATTTGGTTCCCTTCTTGAGGGAATGTATTGGCAGTCAGAAAAGGTTCAGAGTTGTTCCCAGGTATGGAGTGATTATCTTATAAGCCAAGCCTGGATTGCTTTGGCCAATATTCATCAGAGTTTAGAAGACTGAGCGATGACCCTACTGAAACATATAATATTCTGAGCAAGCTTGGTAGGGTTGATGTGGAGAGGTTGTTTCCCCTTGATAGACTTCTGCTCTCATACTCTCACCATCTCCCCTAAACGAGGTTGCTCATTTCAGACAGTGGTGAGGAGGAATCTCTTCTCTCAGATGGGGGTGAATGTGGAATTCTTTACTGCAAAGAGCTGTTGATCTGGGTCATTAAGAGTATTCAAGGTTGAAATAAACAGATTTTTAATCTGTAATGGAATCAAAGGGTAAGAAGGAAAGACATTGGGGATTAGCCACAATCTCATTGAATGGTTCATGAAGGGCCAAATAGCCTTCTTCTGTTTCCGCATCTAACGGTCTCATGGACAGTGATCTAGGTATGTGAAAAAACAAATAATCTGAGGTATGTAGGTTCACAAAGATCCAAAGCTCTAGCAGCTGATGAGGTGGAGCTGAAGAAGACTTGAAACAATGTTTAAAATAGCCAGAATCATCAATGTTTGATAGTCCTAGAGATATACAGCACAGAAACAGACCCTTCAGTCCAACTCGTCCATGCTGACTAGATTACCCAAATTAATCGAGTCCCAATTGCCAGCATTTTGCCCATATCCCTCTCAACATACCCATCCAGATGTCTTTTAAATGTTGTAATTATACCAGACTCCACCACTTCCTCTGGCAGCTCATTCTGTACATGTGCCACCCTCTGCATGAAAAAGTTGCCCCTTATGCCCTTTTAGATCTTTCCCCGCTCACCTTAAACTTATGCCCTCTTGTTTCGGACTCCCCAACCTTCGGAAAAAGACCTTGGCTATTCAACCTATCCATGTCCCTAATGATTTTATAAACCTCTATAAAGGTCACCCCCTTAGCCTCTGATGCACCAGGGAAAATAGGCACAGCCTGTTTAGCCTTTCCCTATAGCTCAAACCTTCCAACCCTGGCAACATTCTTGTAAATCTTTTCTGAACTCTTTCACGTTTAATACGTCTTTCCTATAGCAGGGAGACCAGAATTCCAAAAGTGGCCTAATCAATGTCCTGTACAGCTACAATATAACCTCCCTACTCCTATACACAATGCACTGACCAATAAAGACAAGCGTACCAAATTCACTATCCTGTCTATTTATGTTGAAAAATAAGAAAGCAAAGGTGCAAGAAGATTGTCAAAGGAGAGAGGAAGAAAGCATTACAGCTGGCTCACAAAATTTACACAGTCGTGGGTAAAATATTGGGAATTTTATCAAAAAGAATAGGAGTTGCTGCAATACAAAGTATTGAAGCATTGACTTGAGATAAATACTACAGGAAATACTACAGGAAGAAAAAGCTGAGACAAAGGTTGACAAGACGGGTCAATAGTAGCATGAATCTAACTAGAAGTGTAGACAATTTTTGGGTTGGTAAGGACATTTGTACTGGAAGTGATTCCCATTGGCAAGAATCTGGAATTAATTTTCTGAAACCCAACTGAGTTTAAAATTTTCAGTCAGACAATATTGGAGATTTTATTCAAACAAAATATGGTGAGTGGAACAAAGCTGTCCAGAAAGAAATGACATAGATCACTCTTGAATGGTAAATTATTATGGCTGTTTCTTTTTATCAGTTTGGGCATGTATAGAATGAATAGCCAAGGTGTTTTTCCCAAGGTAGGAGAGTCCAAAACTAGAGGGCATAGGTTTAAGCTGAGAGGGGAAAGATTTAAAAAAGGACCTAAGGGGCAAGAGGGTGGTGCGTGTATGGAATGAGCTGCCAGAGGAGGTGGTGGTGTTATGTATAATTACAACATTTAAAAGGCATCTGGATCCGTATATGAATAGGAAGGGTTTAGAGGGACATGGGCCAAATGCTGGCAAATAGGATTAGGTCAGTTTAGTGTATCTGATTGGCGCAGGTGAATTGCCCGGAAGGGTCTGTTTCAGTGCTGTATAACTATATAACTCGATGACTGACTGAGTGTGGTTGGGACAGAGGAGCTGTCCACCTCCAACATGTAGCTAGTGAGGTTGGAAATGCAAGGTTTGTACTTGGTACCCACACAGTGCCAGCAAAAATTGGGCACGCAGGAAGTGGGTGTGAGAATGCTGTAAACAGATCCCGCCTGCCATTTTTAAATTACTCAAGTTGTTCCAAATCTGCAGAAATCGAACATATCAAGCATGAAAATATAAATTGTAAAAAATAAGGAAAGCTCTGATATAAAGATAATAATGATGCAAGTCACACAATTTGAAAGTTGTGTGGGGAAAAAAAAATATCCAGAGTACAAAATACATCATGAGGGCTCTAATGGTGCAGTAGTAGTGTCCCTGCCTCTGAGCAAGACAGTCTGGGTTCAAGTCCTATCTGTATCATAACATGTTGATTTAAAATGACTATTCAAAAGTCATAATTTAATAACTACAATTAGGTTTTCAGCTGCACTATTAGTTACAAATGGTTACCCTATTGCATCATAATTAAAAGCATTGATCACATGTTTCCCACAATTAATAATGTAGTTAGCTGCAAATCACTTCGGAATTGACCTTTTCTCCAGACTCTTTATTCACGCTAGTGGCAATGAGACATGTCCCTTGGGCAGACTCACACCCATTGCTAACTGAAAGTGATAGGTTGAGAGCAGCGGCTAGCAAGGTGCAACAGAAACAATGACAATTTATTGAATTACTGTAGTTGACAACAGAAAACATAAGTGATGCTTAGTGTATGTTCCTTGTTTTGATATGTAAAAAGCAGCATGCTAACAGACCACTTAATTTAGGCTAAAGCTATATATCAAATTTATTGCAAGGTATAAATTTATGTACAAGTCAGTAGACAAACAACAACAGTTCTTGTAGCACAGTGGTAGTGTTCCTACCCTGGGGCTGGATGGTCTGGGTTCAAGTCCCATCTCAGGATGTGATAGCCACAAAGGTGACACAACCAGTCCAAACAGGTTGATTTACTGACATCAATGTTTAAACTATTTTCTAAACCAAGATATTTAAAAGTTCTTGGGGAGTATTCCTCCCATCTTTCACAGAATTCTAAATGACTGGTCCTAATATGTCCAAGATGTTTCCTGGGTCATGGTTGTATCAATATTAGGTTGAGCTAAGTGAACTTGAGACAGTCCCCTAGAAATGTATTATGTTAATTTTGTTTGCAGTAAAGGGCCAGTTTCCCTGAAGGTCGCCCTCATCCATATTTGATCATTGATGGTAATGTTCAACAAACAATATTCTCAGGAGATGAGGCATCCAATGGAGAGATAGTTGCATTTCTACCCCCCCCTCCACCCCCCACCATTGGTAAACTTGCAATAGACTTCTTGAAGTTAAACAAATGTAACATGGTTGGCATTCATTCATGGATCATTGCCTGCTGACTTTGAACAGTTATCTTGGCAACTTTCCATTGCTGGTTTGCCACTGCCATCCATTCTCAGGTGCAAGCCAAGAAGACAGGTCCTAAGACTATCTTGGCTGGAATGGAAACTAAACCCATTGTTAGCATTACTGGGAACCCTCTGGCCAACTGAGCGAGCCAGCCCCATTTATAGTTTCAGTATCACAAGCAAATTAGGAATCCTTTCTGAATCCGAATGCTCACTGCAACACAATTGACGGAAATTGTTTGTGTTCAAACATTAACAGATAAAATTGAATTCATCTGAACAGAAAGCTGAACAGAAAACAAAGCTGAAAAAAATCTTTAAAATTCTGTGTGATAATTCTGCTACAAATGTAAACTAGTAAATGTAATATGGAAATACTTCACAGTATTCAATAGGGTGGAGAGCATTTCGGTATAACTTTGCCATTCAAATGCCCAGTGGTCAGACAGATATTATTTCTGTGGTCAAATCAAGATTTAAGGTTGAAAGCAAAAATTGCTGCAGACTTTAAGCGGAAAACTAGATAAAGAATGTCTTCTTAAGGAAGTTATATTGTGGAATTTGCTTAAGAAACGTGAAAGAAAAGTAATTGATGAAGTTTGCAAGTTTGTTGAAGGAACTCCGAACCTCTGTAGCACATATTCGAGATTCAGGTTATCTAGAATTTTCTAAGGGTCAGAAGTTATGTGACTAATGATGACAGATGAGTGGAAGAAAGTAGGTAACTCTGGGTGTGTAGTCTGTTTATAAGTCCTAGCCTAAATAATCTTCACATTCCCCTGCAGAGAGTGGGTATATCAATGTATTGCAAGAGAGCAGATGACAAAACAATTCTGGTAGATGTCATGCTGGAGTTGAAGGTGATAGAATCTCACAGCATTGGATCTTTACCAGCTTTGTAAAAGAGACATTTTCTGCGCTCCTTCCCCACAAATCTCCAAATCTTCAGCTTGCAAGTACACATCCAATTTCTTTTGGAAGTTATCAATGAACATGCTTCTCTGCCTTTTTATGCAGTACATTCCAGGTCATCGCATCAAGTATTCTTCCACTTACTGATTGAAGAATTTCTATGCAGTGTGAATGTGTCTGTGTATTTCTAGAGAGGAGGAGTAGGTGAAACAGCTCTGACAGAAATCACACTGAAAATGTCTATCACCCTTATGGGTGAGCTGGTGTTTCAGAAGGTCTGGAAACTGGGTGAAACCTTTGTTGCAAAATTCACACTTGAACGGCTTGTCACCTGCCGGAATGCACTGATGTCTCAGGAAGTAGGATGAACTCAAGAAAGCTTTGTCACAAACCTCACACCTGAATGGTCTCTCCCCTGTGTGGATGCGCTGGTGTACCACAAGGTACGATGAGCTACAGAAATCTTTGTCACAAAACTTACACTTGAATGGTTTCTCACCCGTGTGGATACGCCAGTGTTGCAGCAGTGTGGATGCTTGTGCGAAGGCCTTTTCACAAGCCTTGCATTGGAACGGCCTTTTCCCTGTGTGGACGTACCGATGTTTCACAAGACTCGATGAATGACTGAAAGCCTTATCACACACCTCACACTTGAACAGCCTTTCCCCAGTGTGCATGCGGAGATGGCTCACCAGCTCTGTTGACTGCTCAAAGGTCCACCCGCACATGTCACACATGTATGGTTTCTTTCCCATGTAGATGCCCTTAAGTTACAGGACACACTAGATTAAGGCTTTGCCAAAATCTCACCCCTGGAGTAGACTTGCAGAAGCCTTTATCCTGAAGCCATTTCTTTGATAAGGAGTAGGATATACCCGTGCCATTGTCTTCTCCCTGTATTACCAATAAGATTTAATCCAATTTGTTCTTCCTGTAAAATAAAAACAAAATGTTACATGTCTCCCCAGTTCTTTCCATTCTCTGTTGAACACCTGGCTTTTCCCAGGAAGCTCTGGGTTTGTGGAAAATCCAAGTCAAGTCTTATGCTACCCTTACCTAAATTTGTTCTTTCCAGCAAAGTGCTACAGTGTAGTCATCAGAAGTGAGCTATGCAACTCGTTTCATTCCCTTCTCTCTGCAGACCAAGAGCTCTGATGATCCTGAGTGAATGAATGATACTTAGTCTGTCATGAGGCTGTTATGAAAATGAATGGGTATTAACATGGATAGGTAGGACAACTCAATATAAAACCACAAGTCAAATCCTTTCCTGTACAAAATATGTTTTGGCTGCATTTGGAATATTGTGTCAGTGTCCAAGAAACAGCAAAAGAGGGCAGCACAGTGGCTCAGTGATTAGCATTGCTGCCTCAGAGCTCCAGGGACCCAGGTTTGATTCCACCCTCAGGAAGTTGTGTGTGTGGAGTTTGCACATTCTCTCCATGTCTGCGTGGCTTTCCTCCAGGTGCTCTGGTTTCCTCCTACAGTCCAAAGATGTGCAGGTTAGGTGGGCTGCCCATGCTAAATTGCCCACAGTTTCCAGAGATGTGCAGGCTAGGTGGATTGGCAAAGGAAATGCAGTGTTTCAAGCAGAGTCAGCGGGGGGCGGGGGGGAGGGTTGGTGGTGGGATGCTATTCAGAGGGTCAGTTGGGCTCAATGGGCCAAATGGCCTGCTTCCACACTGTACATATGATTTACTCTTAAGGGTATCTGGTTTTCGAGTGTGATTAAATATGAAACTAGATATAGTCCTCGGAGTCCTCGCATTGTCCAAGAACTTTTTCTGGTAACTTTTGGTATATTCCTTCTGTACTAGAAGTAACTTGAATAAAGACACTCTGTAGACCATCTAGTTTTCAAGAACAAAGAACAAAACAGCAATACAGCACAGGAACAGGCCCTTTGGCCCTCTAAGCCTGTGCCAATGATCATGCCCTGACTAAACTAAAAAATCAATTCAATTTAATTTCAATTGAGGGGAGTGTCTGCTGACATGACAGTTTTACACAGAACCTTGAAATTCAAAAATGCAGCCTCGTAAATTTCTAGGAACTGATTTTCATTTTAAAATTAATTAATCAAAGAATATTTACAGGATTGTTCATTACTGACACCCATTCCTTCTATGTTCTTCCATCATCTTTCACTGCTATTACTATAAGATCCTTAAAACGTTGAAATAATTTAGTATTGAATACTCGCGAAAATGATACCTACCTCACACCTCAGGTTGCACATAGAGAAAAATAACAAATCAGAGCCTTCACTTAATGAAACTTCCCCACTCCTATCATTTAGTCCACAGAGTGAAGCTCCCAACTTCATTGCCAGTATTATCAGTCTAACTGAGCAAGGTCATTAGCTTCCTTGCCCATATCATCTAGTGCACTGACTAAAGTCCGTAGCTTCCCAGGTCATATCATGTAATCACACTGACTAACAGCGTATACCCTTTTTTAAAGATGATGGCTACAGCAGTGCACCTTACTCCATTTGTGACTTAACCAAAAGTTCTGGCAGCATCTGTGGAGACAGAGACAGAGTTAACATTTCAAGTCCAATATGACTCCTCATCAAAATTTGAGTTGAAATTTATCCTAATATTTTAGAAGAACAATTAAGTGTTCCACTCCTCACCCTTCTTCTGTAACCCTATAAAATAATTACATATTCCCTTCTGAAAGTCACGATTAAATCTAACTCCACCACCTATTCAGAAAGTGCATTTCTAGGTCTTGATGACTCTCTGTGTCAAAGTTTTTACATTTGGCATTTCTGGTCCTTTTGCCATTCACGTTAAATCTGTGTCCTCTCATTCTAGACCCTTACACAATTGGGAAGCATTTCACTCAATCCACACTGTCTATATCCCATATGACTTCAAATGCTACACTTAACCATTCTTAACTTAATGTGTAAGATATAGATGGGTCTTTCTGGATTATGTTTTAGCCTGGAGTCGTGGCTGAATAACTAAGGCAATGAGGTTGAAACTGGTGTTTTTCAATGCAAATTCAAATCCTGTTGACTGCTCCTACAAAAAGGCTTCTTGTGTTGCAGTGTTGCAGTGCTTGAGAGTTACAAGTTCGCCAGGAAGGACCTCAAGAGAGAGCTAAGAAGAGCCAGGAGGGGACATGAGAAGTCTTTGGCAGGTAGGATCAAGGAAAACCCTAAAGCTTTCTATAGGTATGTCAGGAATAAAAGAATGACTAGAGTAAGATTAGGGCCAGTCAAGGACAGTAGTGGGAAGTTGTGCATGGAGTCCGAAGAGATAGGAGAGGCGCTAAATGAATATTTTTCGTCAGTATTCACACATGAAAAAGACAATGTTGTCGAGAATACTGAGATACAGGCTATTAGACTAGACAGGATTGAGGTTCATAAGGAGGAGGTGTTAGCAATTCTGGAAAGTGTGAAAATAGATAAGTCCCCTGGGCTGGATGGGATCTATCCTAGGATTCTCTGGGAAGCCAGGGATGAGATTGCAGAGCCTTTGGCTTTGATCTTTATGTCATCATTGTCTACAGGAATAGTGCCAGAAGACTGGAGGACAGCAAATGTTGTCCCCTTGTTCAAGAAGGGGAGTAGAGACACCCTGGTAATTATAGACCAGTGAGCCTTACTGGTAATGTGGGTAAAGTATTGGAAAGGATTATAAGAGATATGATTTATAATCATCTAGAAAGGAATAATTTGATTAGGGATAGTCAACACGGTTTTGTGAAGGGTAGGTTGTGCCTCACAAACCTTATTGAGTTCTTTGACAAGGTGACCAAACAGGTGGATGAGGGTAAAGCGGTTGATATAGTGTATATGGATTTCAGTAAAGTGTTTGATAAGGTTCCCCATGGTAGGCTATTGCAGAAAACACAGAGGCATGGGATTGAGGGTGATTTAGCGGTTTGGATCAGAAATTGGCTAGCTGGAAGAAGACAGAGGGTGGTGGTTGATGGGAAATGTTCATCCTGGTGTTTAGTTACTAGTGGTGTACCGCAAGGATCTGTTTTGGGGCCACTGCTGTTTGTCATTTTTATAAATGACGTGGATGAGGGCATAGAGGGAAGGGTTAGTAAATCTGCGGATGACACTAAAGTCGGTGGAGTTGTGGATAGTGCGGAAGGATATTGCGGGTTACAGAGGGACATAGATAAGCTGCAGAGCTGGGCTGAGAGGTGGCAAATGGAGTTTAATGTGGAAAAGTGTGAGGTGATTCACTTTGGAAGGAGTAACAGGAATACAGAGTACTGGGCTAATGGTAAGATTCTTGGTAGTGTGGATGAACAGAGATCTCGCTGTCCATGTGCATAGATCCCTGAAAGTTGCCACCCAGGTTGATAGGGTTGTTAGGAAGGCGTACAGTGTGTTAGGTTTTATTGGTAGAGGGACTGAATTTCGGAGCCATGAGGTCATGTTGCAGCTGTACAAAACTCTGCTGCGGCCGCACTTGGAGTATTGCGTACAGTTCTGGTCGCCGCATTATAGGAAGGATGTGGAAGCACTGGAAAGGGTGCAGAGGAGATTTACCAGGATGTTGCCTGGTATGGAGGGAAGGTCTTATGAGGAAAGGCTGAGGGACTTGAGGCTGTTTTCGTTAGAGAGAAGAAGGTTAAGAGGTGACTTAATAGAGACATACAGATGATCAGAGGATTAGATAGGGTGGACAGTGAGAGCCTTTTTCCTAGGATGGTGATGGCTAGCATGAGGGGTGATAGATATTGGACAGATGTCAGAGGTAGGTTCTTTACTCAGAGAGTAGTAAAGGCGTGGAATGCCCTGCCTGCAACAGTAGTAGACTCGCCAACTTTAAGGGCCTTCAAATGGATAAACACATGGATGATAATGGAATAATGTAGGTTAGATGGGCTTCAGATTGGTTTCACAGGTCGGAGCAACATCGAGGGCCGAAGGGCCTGTACTGCGCTGTAATGTTCTGTGTTCTATTAATCCGTGTCCATAAACAGGTTCGAGTTCCACCTCCCCTGGAGATGTATCATAACATACCCAGACAAAGTTGATTTAAAATCTGTCCAATACTTATTTAAACCATTTCTGAACAGCCTCCAAAGCATTTATTTTAGCTTTTACATTTACAAAGCAGAAGGTGACTAATAGTGTGGTCTAACCAAGCACGTTCTGATGCAAATACAAATATCTTTCTTACAATCACATCAAGATCTAATTAACTGTGATGGTAATGGACATAGAGATAGGTGACTAGCTTTCCTCATCTCCCACTGTAACTCCAGCAAGACTCCATTGTGAAACAGCTGAAAGTGGCTAACGTACTGAGGCTGGAGGCTTTGCCCTGAGCATTAACTTACTATGACGGACTTGGTGCCGCTTGGATGGCTACCTGAGCCCAATCTTATCACCCTGGAACTGCAGAAATGGGCTCTAACTTTGGACGTCTCAAGATGCAATTCCTCTATTTCCTAGCCAAGATCCATGTGCTGGACTGGATTGATTAAAAAAAAAATGAATATATAAAATGTTAATATTTTTACAAACTGCTTTAAAAATAAAATTCACTATTGTTATCATACATTTGACATGTTAGTCTATAATACAAACTTTGTCAATTATATATTGAATATTACTATGCTGATTTATTGCTGTTGTTCACATTTGGGTTCAATTTAATTTTCAATGTTAAAATGGTGTCACATTGGAAAATAGCTTGGTAATCACTGCCGCAGATTTTAGAGACTCTATTTTTGTGTTTCAATGAACATTCCTGTCATCCAAGAGATCTGTATTTGCTTTACGGTTAAGTTTTACAGCTAATTTACGGAATCCACAGCATTCCCAAATAACTGATGAAAAATCCTTCTCAAAACATCTCAATGTCTGTCTTGTGCGCCTTTTATATGACAAAACCCTTCTTTACTTCAGAATGTGACAGAATAACACCAGACCGGACCTCAGATTAACGGAAAAAAAACTGATCAAACATCAAAGAACAAGTGAACAGGACTAATACCACAACATGCATTTTAAAGCACAAACTTTAACCTTAATTGCCTCGTGAAGAACAGGCAGGAAGGTGGTTGGAACAATTTCACTGCCTTGTCCATCGTGCTGCCACCATATTCCTACAAGTTGGCATTTTACCCATGTTGAGGAGATGAGCAGAAGATCAGCTGGAAGGCAGTTGAGTTCAGCTTTAAAAATTGAAATACATTATATTATTGTAACATTAGTCCAAAAAAATGTGTAGGGCCAAAACAGAAATGGCAATAAACGTTGTGGAAACCAGATACCCAGTGAGTAAATTAAGAGACAACAAGCATGGGGCTGGATGAACACAACAGGTCAAGCAGCATCACAGGAGCAGGAAAACTTGACGTTTCGGGCCTAAACCAATTTCTGATGAAGGGTTTAGGCCCGAAACGTCAAGTTTTCC
>JAHRHZ010000002.1:4750819-4796033 GCA_024137785.1 Ginglymostoma cirratum
TATTTATTTCCCCTCCCCCATTTCTGATGAAGGGTCTAGGCCCGAAACGTCAAGCTTTCCTGCTCCTATGATGCTGCTTGGCCTGCTGTGTTCATCCAGCCCCACGCCTTGTTATCTCTGGCCTCCTGAAGATGTAGCTCTTGAGCTTGGATGGAGGGAACCTTACAGTCCAGTCCAGACAAAATGTGTCACATAATCCTAGCATACAGTGCTGTGGAGCAAGCAATAATGATGTGATGGATGCTGAAGAGCTAGGAAAATGGTATCAGGCTTTCAAGGAAGAAGGTGAGGACACTGTACAGAATGAATCACCTGCAGCATGATAGTGTAGTGCAACAGTGGGCACAACAGGGAAGAGATGGCCTCGTGGTACAATTGCTTGACTGTTAATCCAGACACCAAGGAAATGTACTGAGGATCTGGTTTTGAATCTTGCTATGACAGCTGATGGCATTTCAATTCAATTTTTAAAAATAATCTGCAATTAGGAGTTTACTGATGACCACGAATCCCTTAGCGATTGTTGGGAAAATCCCATTTGCCTTTTATTGAAGGAAACTACCATCCTTTCCTGGTCTGGTCTGTATATTACTCCAAACTCACAGTAATGTGGTTGACCCTTAACTGCCCTCTGGGCAATTAGGAATGGGCAATAAATAGAAGCCAACAATACCCACATCCCATGAATGAATAATAAAAATAAAATGTCAGGTAAGATTTAATTTGCACCTGATTCTAATGGAATCATTGACTAAATTTTGTTGCTGATTAAAGGTCAGGCAGTCCCGCTCCCACAAGCGGATACAGCTGCTTTTGGTTTTTTTTTGTTCACTTTTGTTGTTGTTCAATAAAAGTTAATGTTTTCAACCACTTTGAAGCTTTCCGGTATGAGATGCTCCTATAATGAACAATAGCAAGATGTTTTGCAATGCTGGGCATTAAGGTAAGAGTAGCATTCCTTTAGACAGGGTTGTAAGATGGCACTGCACTAAGATTGGGTAACCTGTATAGAACTGAAAAGTAACAATTTATTCATGAATGTGAACTCGTATTTCCAGTGATTTGTCAACTGTGCCCTCAGAAGCTTTTCCTTTTATTTCCCTCCCACTAGGGACATGGTGAAGGGCCTTTCGTGGCTGGAAGCAATTGAATGTTAAATATGGCACTAGTAGTGGGCATCGCAGCAGTGGCATGTACTTCCACCACTGACGAACAACAGAGCTGTGGCATACACATATTGAGATGAACAGCCTAAATTGCATGAGACAACTCACATGAGCTCACGGAGAGAAACCCTCTGTAAAACTCCACATGAAGCAACAACTGCAGGTGGGAGCGGAAAAACAGAAAAGTTAATCAAAGAGAATTCTGAAATCAAAATTTTAAAGTTTAAAACTTGGATTCAGGCTTTGCTTAGGTGGATGCTTGTTGCAGCAAATTTAAGTACAGGCTAAACTCAAAGACTTACACTGAACCAATGTTGATACACTGTTAGAAAGTTTATAGAGTCATAGAGTCATACAGCGCCGAAACAGACACCTGTGTCCCACCAGTCCATGCTGAATATAATCCCAAACTTAACTAGTCCCATCCACCAGCTCCTGGCCCATATCCCTCCAAACATTTCTTATTCATGTACATATCTTAGTGTCTTTTAAACGTTGTAACTGTGCCTGTATCCACCACTTTCTCGGGTAGTTCAGGTAGCTAACCACCTTCTGTGCAAAAAAACTTGCCCCTCATGTCTCTTTTAAATTTCTCTCCTCTCACCCTGAAAATATGCCCCATTGTCTTGAAAATCTGCCATCGTAGGGAAAAACACCTATTACTAGCCCTATCTATACTCCTCATAATTTTATAAACCTCTGTAAGGTCACCTGCTAAAATCCAGTGGAAAAAGTCTGACAGATTTCAAGCTAAGTGGCCTGTAGTGTCCTGCTTTTCATCTCTGAGTTCCATTTGCTATTTTGCAATCTGATAGAACATTTCCTGAATATAGGAAATTAAAAAAAAATTAAAACCAATGCATCAACTATCTCACTGGCCAACCACCTTATCGAGTCTCTCAGTGCTGCATGCTGTGCCAGGTGGGAGAAAATGATAGCAGGGCTCAACTCCATTCATTCCACTCAGAAGTGCTGAAGTTTAATTCATCAATACACGTTGACCAAAGTTAGTCACCCTGAAGCAAGTTGCTGGTCATCTCCACCCTGTGATGGCTGGTCAACTTAGATGGTTAGAGTGTGATGCTAATAATGCCAAGAACATGTGTTCAATCCCTATCCTAGCCAACATCCTGCCATCCTGTAGTGGTGATGTTGATAGACTAACAATCCAGAGCACCAGGTTAACATTCTGACGAACATGGGTTTGGATCCTGCCAAGGCAGAAATTTGAATTTAACACAAATCTGGAGTTTGTAAAAAAAACTAGTCTACTGTTGATCATTGCAAAAAAGGTGTATCAGATTCATTAATGTCCTTTAGGGTCCTAAGGCTGCAGACTGTAATTAAATACATTGAAAATGGTTTTGAAAAGAACCTGAGGTAAGGCATAGTGTTACTGAACCTTGCAGATATCTATAATATGGTGTGAAACAGTGGTCTACTCCTAAACCTGTCCAGAGTGAATCCAACCATTGTTGAGTTTGTTATTGAAACTCTCCTTCATAACTGAGATGACTTAGGGGAAAACTTCGTACAGGGGAGAAGTGCATGGAGAAGACAGGCTCTGACAAGTACCAGTGAAACT
This sequence comes from Ginglymostoma cirratum, assembly GCA_024137785.1. Taxonomy (NCBI): domain Eukaryota; kingdom Metazoa; phylum Chordata; class Chondrichthyes; order Orectolobiformes; family Ginglymostomatidae; genus Ginglymostoma; species Ginglymostoma cirratum. Next base: position 4,753,571 of record JAHRHZ010000002.1, read on the forward strand.
CCAACATAGTTCAACATTCATACAAATGTTCTCCCAACAATCACATCCTGCAAGTACATCTATGCACAAAGCAATGGCCTAGTGGTATCATTGCTGGACTTGCTTTGACCAGACCCTTAAAAAAGACATTACAAAGTTGACAGACTCATTAGGAACAAATTTTTTATTTCATTAATTCAAACAAGAAGTCCAGAACTGCAAATAATACTTAAGGCATGGTATCACAAATCCTCCAGATGATTGCCGTAAGACATCTTTACCCCCATACTCAAATCCTCTTGTAATATAAGGCAACGTGCCATTTGCCTTCTTAATTGCTTACTGTATCTTGATATTAACTTACGCTGACTCAAGTCCTTTGATGGATCAACTCATGCCAGCCTCTCTTCTTTTAAGAAATATCAGTGTTAATGTTTCAGATAAAGGGACTGGCTGTATTGTAACCAAATTTGCTGGTGATACAAAGATAGAGAAAAAAAAACTTCAAAGGAATAAAGAAAGGTTAAATGTGTGGACAAAGAATGAGATGGGGGAGAAAGAAGCTTGTACAGATGGAGGTTAATGTGGAAGTGTACAGGTTGGTAAGAAGAATAGAAATGTAGAGTATCATCTAAATATGGAGAGACCGCAGAATGAGGAATAGAAAATAAAAAACAATTATTTCAATGCAGACGGACACTGCAGAATGCTATATTGTAGATTGTAGGTATTGAAATGATTTGGAAGACAAATGGAATGCTGCAATTGTTCCAATATGTTGGAATATAAATAAAAGGAAGTCTTATAACAATTGTGGAGATGTTGGTGAAACCAAACTGGGAGTACTGTACAATTTTGACCACCTTATTTAAGGACGGATACACTTACATTGGTACAATTCAGAAAATGTTGACTGGGCTGATTCCTGAGATGAAGAGTAGATCTATGAGCTAAGGTAAGGTTTTGAGGTAAATCCATTGAAGTTTAGAAGAATGAGAGATGAACATGTTGAAACATACAAGATCCTGTGGATCTTGGAATGTCATTTGCTCTTGGGAGTGAATATAGAACTAGGAGACATAGTTTTAAAATAAGAGGCCGATCATTATAAGAGGAAGAATTTTTGATTCAGAAAGTTGTTTCTCTGTAGAATTCTCTTCCTCAAAGAGTGCCAAAGGCAGGGTCTTTGAATATTTTTAAGGCTACATTAGATAAATTCTCGACTGGAAAGTGAGATCAGCCATTACCTTATCAAACCACAGAGGGGCTCAAATGGCCTACCATTGGTGCGAATTTTTGTGCTTGAATGTTCATATTTTTATTTGCATCTGCACTCTGTACATATCCTCTAAGGCCATCTGTTCAGAACTTGCCACTTAATGTGTTTTCCCTTATTTTGTTTGCCTTTCCGAAACACATCATCACACTTCTCCATATTGAACTCCACTTGTCACAGATCCACCAAACTAAGTATCTTCTTCAAATCTACACTTCTGTACTTCACAGAGAATCTGCTACCTCCTTAATCTTAGCCCCTACTTTCATGATCATTGATATACACCAGAAAAGGTACCTAGTACCCAAGCCCTGCGAAGCCCCACAAGAAACAGGCTTCACTCTTCACCTTCCTGCTTCCTGCCACTCAGCCAATTCTGGATCCAATTGGCCAAATTTTCTTGGATCCCATGGGCACCTACTTTTGCTATCATTCTTCCATGCAGGAACTTATCCAAAGCCTTTCTGAAGTCTAAGCAGACTATGTCAAACGTATAACACTCAACTACACACCTGGCCAGCTCTTTGAAAAATTTAATCAAGTTTGTCAAACATAACCTCCCCTTGACAAAACAATGCTGACTGTTCTTGATTAATCCCTTCCTCTCCAATTGCCGATTAATTCTCTCGCTCAGAATTGCTTCCAATAGTTACCCCAACATTGAGGTTACACTGACAGTCTCTGGTTTCCTTACTTAACCCTTGTTCCCTTCTTGAACAGTGGTACCGCATTGGATCTACTCCGGTCTTCTGGCACCTATCCTGTGGCAAGAGAGGAATTGAAAATTGTACTAAAGTAAGAACAATGCTAAATCCTCTTTTTGTCGAGGTGCCAGTTGCTGTTTCCCCTGCCTTCCACATAGTCTTAATACTTTCTCCCTTTTGTCTCCAAATATTCTTCCAACTATACTTGGTGTTGATCTGATCAGTGAATGTGCTGGATAGCTTTGATATGCCCTGTGCCAGCATCAAGCTCATACAGTGAGCAGATGGCTCAAGCTCTATTCATGAGATTGCAGACATGATTGATTTTGCAGTGTGTGGGGCTATAGGAATCCCAACATGTGATTGATAGGAGTAGAAAATCCATTGGCGAATTTCTGAATGAACATTTTGAAGAAAGGGACCTTGTTGGATTGACCCATTTTAATGGTAAATCTGAGTGCAGTATGGTGTTTGGTAAATTATATCATGAAAACCTACAGGAATGCGAATGAAGACAGCTCCTGTCCGTCATTAAATGGTGGTGTTTCACATTCCTGTATGAACCATATGTTTCATCTTTCCTCTTTATATACTTTTAACATGTCCAAAAAATTTCACAACAATAAAAATCCTTTTGAAAATCGTGGGAAAATATGTGAATTGTGTTTACCAGGGGAACATATAAAAAGTGAATTATTGCTGTTAATGAGATTGCTTCATGATGTATAGTCTGATTTACCATCTGATAGGTTATATATTCCAACAGATTTCGAATTCCACGGTTGCTTTACATACTGATGGCCAGGAAAAGTGTTCTGCCTAGAATGCAGATCAGGCTACATGATCAGATTTTATACATTTCCAGTCACACTCTGATTTGGAGGGATTCTGAGCGTACTGAGTGTGGAAAAAGTGTCAGTGTAAAAGCATATTCAGTCACTTTGTAATAAAATAGTAATATATGGGTTACTTAGTAAGGTGAGACATCAATCCTCTAGTAAATTAATCACTTGTGCAGTTTTGTGCAGGTATTTAATTGTTGTTAAAGTTGACACTCAGGTTGATTAATTAACATATTTTATTGACATGCAAGTGATATTTGATTAAAGTTAATACAATTTTAAAGTAAATGATAGAGTACAGATGTCTCATGGACTAGAAACAATTGTTGTAAGATTATAGAAATTAATTCAATTCAAACAAAGCTGGTGAGCAGAATTCAAGAGTATATTTATTGTGGAATTAAACTCCCAAATGGATGCAAAAATAAGTTTAGGGTGAATTTTAAACAATATTGCTTTATTCAATAGTTTTAAGTTTTAGCAACAAGATAACATTGCCTGGAATCACATATTGTCTAATAATTGAACATAAGCAACATCATTTGTAATTCCCTGTTTAAGTACTTGATTTTAATGTCTGGAACCATAAAATTATAATTTATAAGTATTAGAATAATCTAGCAAAAATATTAATGTAATGCATTACGATGTTTGAAACCTGTTGTTAGTTGCTGATTTTAAGCCAAAAGGCCAAAGTTTTGATGCAGGTATCAATAGGAATATTCCAGCTTCTGAGTTATTAGTTGGCATTTCTGAAGTTCTTTTAAGAAAATTGTTTCTGGTTGATGTGTTTATACTTTAAACACAAATTGCTGTAAACTTCTGTTGTATAGTTCACTGGTTGCAGTTAATTTCTGTGTCCCTTCAGCCCTCCACTCTGGTGACATACAGCACTGTGATATGAGATGCTCAAGTTTGTACAATTACACAGGACATTGGAATAACTCCATTGAGGCTGGTATCCTGTCACCAAGTCATCCTTTATTTACACATGTAGGGTTGCTTTGTCTCCTTTCAAAGTCCCTAGCCCTTCCTGAATAACCTCTGAGTATTTAATTAGGACTTCTCTCAGGCAGCCATTTCCAAATCGAAAAATATTGGGCTAATCTAGGTGAATCTTGTCAACCAATTTCGCCCCTTCAGGCTTGAGCCTGAGCCTTTTACTACAATTATTGGTAACTGAACCAGCTGCTTTTCAGAAGAGACTGGACCCAAAGTTGTTCCTTTAACATGTAGAGGTTCTTAGCCTAGTTGAGGTCTTAGTCAAACTTAAGGGTTGGAGTGCAGAGGGAATTTTGTTAAAGACAGGTTCTGCAGTCACTGGGACAGCCATGCCAGTATCAACCTCCATTAAAACCAGGTGACCATTTAACCAGATGTTGATTTTGACTGGTTCTGTTTTGGATGTTGTTAAGTGAGGCAACTGTTCCAACTCAGATATAGGTGGACTTTCCAGGGTGTGTGCTCTCCTAGATACCGGCTTATGAGTTCTCTTGCTTAATTTAGGCCAAGTGGGACTCTTTTGCTGTCTCAAGTCCGTATACTGACAGCGACTACAATGGCCTGCTGGTCCAGATCCTGAAGAAAATTTTAACCATTTGGCCGAGGCTTTGCTTTGTTTTGGGGTTTTACTGTGAGCTGACCTTGAGTTCCTCTTATTAGGGTATGTCCTGAGTGCGGCTATGGAATTGTCTTCACTTAAGTGGTGTCCCAAGCTCAGTCAGACTAACAAGGATGCCCACTGCCATCAGGATACCCTGTAACTCGTAAGCTTCACTTGCCGCATTTTCTAATGACAAAGCCAGTTGTGGTGCCTGTTTGAAGTCCAGTTTGGCTTCAGCTAATAGGTGCTTTTGCATGGTTACATTATTAATCCCATATACCAAATTGTCTCTCAGCATCTCATTACAGTTTCAATCAAAGTCACATGTCTCTGCCAGTCATCTTAACCTTATCAAAAATCCCAATATGGATTCTCTGGTTCTCAAACTGCCGAGTAAAACCAATAGCTTCTCAGAATTAGAGGAGGATTGGAGTCGTAATGTTCCTTAATTAAATCCACCAACTCTTGAAAAGCTTTAGTATCTGCTGCCTCAGGAAACATTAGGCTCCTAATAACCGAAAAAAACTGCAGGTCCACAAGTTGTCAGAAGAATTACTTGTTGCTTTTCATCTGCCCCAATGTCATTACCCTGGAAAATATAATGCATGCTTTCCACATACTGCGCCCAGTCTACGACGGCAGCGTGGAACAAGTCAAGGTTCCCAAATAACAGCATAATGACAGAAATGCTTACCCGAACTCAAAGACGACTATTGCAAGTGAATTTCTTCAGGAGCAATTTTTCTCTTGTCGTCACTGATATTAATCCAAATAGACTGGTATCCCATCGCCAAGTCACCCTTTACTTACTGATCCTCCAACACTCCTGTTCTTATCTGTCAGTGAGGGCTTCCTGATTGGACCAGGTTAACAGCCCCAATCAGGGAACTCATATTTTATGAGGTCCACCTGGCTGATCTTATTACAATCACTACAGACATCACAGCACAAAAAACAATATTGTCTATAATTTATTGGCTGGATCTACAGTACAGATATTCACAGCATATCCTTCCCCCAACTGTTAACTCTTTAAATCAAATAATTCGTAGTGATAGAACTTTCAATTTGTTATTTCAAGCACTGTTTGTTAATCTTTTCATTCTGAAAAGTAACAGTTCCCAACTCCTCTGTGGTATCTGTCTCCTTAAACACCCAAATAATTCCAAGCAGAGAATACTCATTATTTGAAATGTTAATTCCTTCAGAGCTTCCTTTACCCAAATGATAACTCCCTGCAGAATATTCAGTGCATGGGAGCACAGCACATTCATCGCTTGTGCTACACGTATCAGTAATACTCATCAAAACTGTCTTTGTCCTTTACATGGAGCATCAGAGTCATGCCCCAATATTGACGTGGTACCTCCTGTGCTGCACAATTTCCAATCTAGATCTTTTTGTGATGATCTTTCCTCTCACTGTTTGAAAACCTTAAAAAATGTTTTCCAATTCAGTATTTGTGAATAGCTTCTCTTGAAATACAATTGTAAATGTGATCAAACCTTCCTTTCCCTTGCGAACACAGCTCGCCATCCACATCAATTTCAATTTCTATGTCCCTTGCAATTATTGTCAGTCCCTCCAAATTCTGGGGAGGGGTAGGGCACAAATTAGTCTTGTGTTAGTCAGTTAGAAGAGGGACCTTTCTCAAAGTAGATTGCGCTGTTTCAATAAACTCTGTATTGACCCTTGTTCCTCATTGGTGGTAAAGGACTTTGTAACGTTGCTATCTAGATGACGTTGCACTGTGTTTACATCAGAAACATTGCTTGCAGGATTTAATGTGTCTGTTTTTGATGGACTCTCTTTTCCATTTGTGGCATCATTCCCTTGCTCCAGGTCATGTGGACCATTTGACTCTCTTTGTAAGGGTTGTGTTTAGAGCTCGGGCTCAGATATGCTCATCAGCTTCAGTTCCACATTATTCTCCATGACTTCCTGCTGAAGGACAGTGGGCCTGGTCTCCAGAATGGGATGAGCTGAAATTAATGAAAATATTAAACATATCAATTGAATTATAATTGAGAAAAGTATAATTGTGGCCATCAACTGGTCAGTAACAGTAATATGGAACTATAACTTTTTAATGTCCTTTTCCAGGATTTATGTAGAACAGCTGCTGTGGATTTCCTTTTTAATATGTCCACTGATTTTCGTCATTTGTAGAAATGATTTGGATGTGAGTATAGGAGGTATGGTTAGTAAGTTTGCAGATAACACTAAAATTAAGTGGTTTAGTTGACGGTGAAGGTTATGTCAGAGTACAATGGGACCTTGATCGGATGGGACAAGGGGCCGAGGAGTAGCAGATGGAGTTTAATTTAGATAAATGTGGTGAGGCAAACCAGAGTAAGACTTGTACAGTAAATGGTAGGGCTGTGGGGAATGTTGCAGCACAAAAAGACCCTGGGAGGGCAGGTGCATACTTCCTTGAAATGATGTAGCTAAACTTGACAGGGTGCAGAAAAGATTTCTTAGGATGTTGCCAGGATTGGAGGATTTGATCTATCGGGAGAGGCTGAGGCTTTTTTCCCTCGAGCGTTGGAGGCTGAAGGGTGACCTTACAGAGGTTTATAAAATCATGAAGGGGAATCGATAGGGTGAATAGCCAAGGTCTTTTTCCTAGGCTGGAGGAGTCCAAAACTAGACGGCATAGATTTAAGGTGAGAGGGGAAGGATTTAAATAGGACCTAAGGGGCAATGATCTCATGCAGAGGCTGGTGCGTGTATGGAATGAGCTGCCAAAGGAAGTGGTGGAGGCTGGTACAATATAATTACAATAATTACAATATTTAAAAGGCATCTGGATAGGTATATGAAAAGGAAGGGTTTAGAGGGATATGGGCCAAATACTGGCAAATGGGACTGGATCAGATTGGGATGTTTGGTTGGTGCAGACATGTTGGACCGAAGGGTCTGATTCCACGCTGCATGACTCTATGATTCTATTGACGAGGACGTGGAGCTTTGATTACAGACCATTCTGCACTACATGTTACCCCTGAGACAGGGGAGTTGGGTCAGACAGAAAGTGGATAAAACAAAATAAAGCAGCAAGACAGGGAGACTCAGTCTGTGTGTTGAGTATGTCGAAAGAAAAGTCAAAAGTGAAGTCACAGTGAAGCAAGATTGTTTGGTGATGATTTTGCTCATTTGTTTGTCAAATTTGTGTCATTCATTAGTAAGCATAACGTTTCATTAGTATCGGCAGCATTCACTTGCGGTAATAAAGCTCACAGGGAGTAGTAGACTTTATTAATTTCAAATGAATGAAAAAAAATAAATTAATTAACACACAAGAAAGACAGCAGTTCAGTTTTGGTCACTTTGATATAGGAAAGATGTTATTAAACTGGAAAGAGCGCAGAAGAAATTTACAAGGACATTGCCAGGACTAAAGGGACTGAGTTATAGGGAGAGGTTGGACAAGCTAGGACCTTTTTTCTTTAGAGTGTAGGACACTGAGGGGGGAATCTTATAGAAGTGTATAAGATCATGAGAGGTACTGATAGTGTTGAATGTACTCAGTCTTCTTCCCAGGGATGAGGAATCGAGGACTAGAGGGCATCAGTTTGAGGTAAGAATACATGGGAACTTGAGGGACAATCTTTTTTACACAGAAGGTGGTACACATATGGAATGAGATGCCAATGGAAGTGGTTGAGACGGGTATATTAACAACATTTAAAAGGAATTTGGACGAATACATGGATAGGAAAGGTTTAGAAGGATATGGCTCAAGTGCAGGGAAATGGGGTTTGCGTGGACGGACATTTTTGGTTCGCATGGACCAGTTTGGGCTGTAGGACCCTATGACTCTGTGGCAGGCAATGTGACTGCAGAATTGCTCCTGGCAGTGTGATCCAGCACAACATGTCTCAGTAAGTGTCTGTGCCATGAACAGCTTCAGCTCAGAATCAGTGAGCTGGAGACTGAGCTGCTAACTCAGCGACACAACAGGGAGGGAGATGGACACTTCATTCCAGGATGCAGTCACAGCCTTTTGGATAGGTTCTTCAATTTTGTCAGTGGTCGGGGCTAGGAGTACGTGACTGCGAGTGAGATGGGTAGAGGACCCTGAAGAGGAGCCTCAGCCTTCGTAACTGTCCAACAGGATCAGCGTTTTTACAAACTGTATGGATGGAAGCATGGGTTAGAGGGTCGATAAGCAAACTGACTAGGATGCCACTGAGGTGTGGAGAGTTAATGGGAATACAGTTGTGGTAGGGAACAGTATTTTCAGTGAGATAGACACAGTTTTCTGCAGTGAAAGTGAGAGTCCAGAGCATTATATTGCCTGCAGATACCTAGTGTCCGGAACAACAGCATAGGGTTGAAGAGGAACGTGGAGTGGGAGGGGAATGATCACAGTCATGCTCCACATTGGCACCAACAGCACAGACAGGAGAGAGCTGTTTTTGAGGGACAATGAGCATTTTGTGGGAGCTGCATATTTGGTGCACCCTCACCTGAACTGCTGGGTCCATGTTCTGGTGAGTGCTATAAGCGAGAGACCCTGCTGTTTAGTTTAAGGCTAAGGGAGAAAGTTTAGAAAGATGTGAAAAATTAAGGCTGTGTTTGCTGACACTGTACATCTGTATTAATTCGGAAACACGCTTACACACAATTCCAGACCTGTTATATCATCATGTCAAGATTACATGTGATGTCATACACAAAGCCTGCAATGAGCATGTGCAGAGAAGAAGTTCGTGCGACTTTGAAACAGGGATCAGCAAGGAGGGAGGACACAGGACCAGGATGTGGTGGAAGTGAGGACGTGATGGAGGTGAACGAGGACATGATGGGGAGTGGGAGGGAAATGAGGACATGAGGTGCTGGTTAATGAGCTAGTGGTGGTGTGGTTTGCAAGGAAGTCTTGGGGGGCATTGGGGAAGAGGAAGGAGTGAGTAAGCAGGTTGCAGGAAGCCTCCAGCCCTCCTCCTCCTATTTCTCCTCCTTCTATCCCTCCATTCATCTTTCCTTTACCTCACTCCTTCCTCCTCTCCCCATTTCCTGAGCATTGCGCTGCCTTCTGTCCCCCTCTACTGAGCATACCCCAAGCTTCCTTGTAATGTTACCACCATCTCTCGGGTCCCGCTACCACTCCAACCAGGTCCTGTGACCACCCACCCCCACCCCCCCACTCCCCCATCTACCAGCTTCCTGGACCAATTCCTCCCTCAGGAAGGTCCCAGCACCACCCCTGTCTTGAAGCCTCTCCCCACTCCCCTCTCTTGGGTATTGGGCATTGTTTTCCCCCTCCATCCCCTAAAACTGTTTACATAGACACATGTGAATTAAAAGTAGCACCTAGCCTGCATGCATTGGTGTCAGCAAAAACAATCTTACATTAAATGGAGAATATAAAGCAGAGACCAAGACACCAATAATGGAAATTGTGATCAGGAAGGGTCAGAGTATACAAATTAGACGTCCACCAGCAGATGAAACTAGAAGTTACAAGAATATTAAAAAGAACTAAAGGCTCCCTATCTGAATTCATGAAGTGTTTGTAACAGATTCAATGAATTGACAGCACAAATAGACACGATCTGACAGCTATTACAGAGACATGGTTGCAAGACGAAGAAGACCGGGACCTGTATATTCGAATGTGTAAAATGTACAATGGAGTGTCTAACATTAGAAGTGATTCTGCAATTGGACAGCATTTGTTAGATCAGAGATAATAGGAACTGCAGATGCTGGAGAATCGAGATAACAAGGTGTAGAGCTGGATGAACATAGCAGGCCAAGCAGCATCATAGGAGCAGGAAAGCTTGACGTTTCGGGCCGAGACCCTTCATCAGAAATGGGGTTGGGGAAGAGGGTCCTATAATGCTGATTGTGCATGGAACTATGCTGACAACTAATTTAGGATTGTCAGTCAGACTTGCACACCTTCCTAGTTTGAAATTGAAATGAAGTCTGTCAGTTAACACTCAATCATCATTAATTGCTGCATTCTCCAAGCAATGCCCCTACCAATCAGAGACACTTGCCAATGATCAGCACTGTTCTCTCATACACAATAAACATTTTCAGTAGTACTCAACTCTGTATTACCAAATGTCTATTTGTATAGCTGAGGCAGTCACAATTGCAATGTCAACACAGCTCAACTTACATGTAAGTTAAGACAAAGTAAGCTTTCTATTGAAATTATTCAAAACATAAGGTTGTGCCAGGTTTCGTTTTCAAATGTATTGATAATGAGACAGAGTCCCATGACTGAATGGACATTTATGCAACATAAGATTGAACATTTGGTAATAGGCTTACCATTTCTCAAAGGGTAAGAAGATGGGAAGCGTTGAACTTCATCGGGACTTTAGAACATAGAACATAGAGCAATACAGCGCAGAACAGGCCCTTCGGCCCTTGATGTTGCGCCGACCTGTGAACTAATCTAAGCCCATCCCCCTACACTATCCCATCATCATCCATATGCTTATCCAAGGACTGTTTAAATGCCCCTAATGTGGCTGAGTTAACTACATTGGCAGGCAGGGCATTCCACGCCCTTACCACTCTCTGAGTAAAGAACCTGCCTCTGACATCTGTCTTAAATCTATCACCCCTCAATTTGCAGCTATGCCCCCTCGTACTAGCCGACGTCATCATCCTGGGAAAAAGACTCTCACTGTCCACCCTATCTAATCCTCTGATCATTTTGTAGGTCTCTATTCAATCCCCTCTTAGCCTTCTTCTCTCCAATGAGAACAGACCCAAGTCCCTCAGTCTTTCCTCATAAGACCTTCGCTCCAGACCAGGCAACATCCTGGTAAATCTCCTCTGCACCTTTTCCTTGTTGTCCTTTTTCATGACTAACTGAAAGTTGACATAGCAAGTAATTAAAGCAAATGACACATTGTTCTTCAGTATAAGAGGATTTCAGTATAGGAGTAAAGATGCTTGACTACAATTCTATTGAGCCTTGGTGAGATGTCACTGGATTATCGTGTGCATTTTAGTTCTCTGTCCCAATGGAAAAATATACTTGTTGTAGATGGAAATCCAACAAAACTTTGCCAGATTAATACCTGAAATGGAATGATTGCTCCAGGGAGTAAAGTTAAGGAGACTGGGCCTTCATTCTCTTGATAAAAACCGAAAGAACTGCGGATGCTGTAAATCAGGAACAGAAACAAAGTTGCTGGAAAAACGAGCAGGTTCTGGGGAAGGATCACCAGACCCAAAACGTTAACTCTGATATTTTCTTCACAGATGCTGCTAGACCTGCTGAGCTTTTCCAGCAACTTTGTTTTTGTTCCTTTATCCTCTTCAGTTTGGAAGAATCTGAGATGACCTCATTCAAACATAACACATTCTTCCAGGGCTCAACAGGTGGTAAATGGAGGGTAGCTGGGAGTTAGAAATTAAGACTGTGGGACTCGGTCTCAGAATAAGGGGCAACTCATCGAAGGCTGAGATGGGAAGGAATTATTTCACTCAGAGCCTGGTGATTCACTGCAATTCACTATCCAAGAAGCTTGGGGAAAGCTCAGTTGTTGAGTATCTTAAGACTGAGATCAATAATTTTTGGCATATTAAAGAACACCAAGGGATATGGGGACAGTGTAGGAAAATGGCACGGATAACGGCCAATGAATGATGGAGTGAGCCTGAAGGGCTGCCTCCCCTCATATTGTGTCTATTTTTCATGTTCTTAATCATTGTACAGACTCAGTCTCTAGATGACCAATGCTCACCTTCCTTAATTTTTTCCTTTTTAAATATTTGTAAATGTCCTTACTATTTCTTTATTTCTAACTAGCATACTCTATTTTCCGTCCTCATTAAGATGTTAATTATTCTTTGCAGTACTTTGAAATCTATCCAATCTTCTGACTCACATTTCTGAATCTGGGCACATTTTGTTTCAATTTTAGACTATACTTAACTTCCTTCTGTTGGCTACAATGGCAGATTCCTCCTTTAGAATCTTACCTTCAGTGAGGAAAATATCGTAGTATTCTGAAATATCTCCATAAATGGTTGACACTGCATCTTCATTGACCTATCCCTAAACCTAATTTCTCTGTCTTCATGCCCCCAGTTCTATCCTTATTTAAGTTTAAAACACTACTCTTAGATCCACACTTCTCCTCAAATTGAATGGGATATATGATTATATTAGGACAACTGCTCCCTCAAAGCAACTCTATTCTGTGATTATTAATTAATCCTGTCTCATTGCACATTAGCAGATTTAACCAAACTGCTCCCTGGTATTCTTTGTGACACACACCTCCATGAGACTGTCCCAAAAAACGTTTCATGAACTCCTCATTGATGCAATTTACCAATCTCAGTTACCTAACGTACTTATAGAACAAAACCATCTATGTTTACTGCTGTACCTTTCTCACAAGTCCAAAATATTTCTTCCTGTGTACCTCACCCTACAACTTGGTTGGTCTTGGGGAAAATCTAAACAAAACCTAGCTCTAAGCTGTCAATCATTCACTGCTAAATTCTCCACTGCAGCATGTCCGTCAGAGTTTACTTGTCAACCAATGAGCACTCTTCTCTCATAAATGTTGTTTTCCCTTTACGTTGATATTCAGATGAATTGGCCTGATGAGTGCAAATGAAAATCTTCTCAAAATGTGTCGTTTTCTTCAGCAGTACTGAAGTTCTGAACTGAGATCACAACAAAGACCACACATTGGGATATCAAAAACATAGTTCAACTTACAGTTAAGTTATGAACAGGTAAGTTTTAAATGTTTTTCTCAGGCTGTATTAAACCCAATTGTGTGCCAGTTTTCATTTCCAAATGTATTGCTAATGTGAAGGTGAGACCCAGTCCCAAGGCTGATGGATCTTTATGGTAGATCAGATGCAAGAAACACACTGTATTTCTGATCTTCCACCAGTGTGGATAACCTTACATTTCTCCACGTTGCCTTCCACATGTGAATGTTTTTGTCTACTTACTTAGCCTTTGCAAATCACCTTGAAGCATCTTGCTCCCTTCTTATTGCGCTGTTTGCAAAGTTGGAAATATTAAATTTAATCTCACATCCTAATAGTAATATATATAGATTGTGCATAGCTAGGTCCCCAGCACAGATGCCTGCAGTCTCCCACTAATCACAGCCTACTAACCTGAATATGACCCTATTTACCCCTATTATTATGTATTTTCCGTCTGTAAACCAGTTCTCAACCCTTTCCAACATATTCCCCCAAATTCCATTAATAAAGCCAAATACTGAAAAGGTGGATGAATTGAGCAGATACTTTGTTTCTGTCTTTACTGTAGGGGATAAACAAAATCACCAAAATAATTGTGATTCAGGAGGTGAAAGGAGGAACTTAAAACAACGATGCTGAGCAAGCTATCAGAACAGACACCGACAAGCTCCCAGGTCACACAGTCAGAGATGCACAGCACAGAAACAGACCTTTCCGTCCAACTTGCCCATGCCAACCAGATATCCTAAATTAATCTGTCTCATTTGCTAGCATTGGCCCATATCCCTGTAAACCCTTCCTATTCATATACCCATCAGATGCCTTTTAAATGTTGTAACTGTACCAGCCTCCATGACTTCCTCTGCTAGATCATTCCATACATGCACCACCCTCTGCTTGAAAAAGTTGCCCCTTAGGTCCCTTTTAAATTTTTCTCTTCTCACCTTAAACCCATGCCCTCTAGTTTTGAAGTCCCCTAACCTCCTCATCCTAGGCTCTTAAAAGAAGTCATGTGAGATAAAATTGCATTAGTTTTAATTTCCCAAATTTCCTGAATTCTGTAAAGGTCTCATCAGATTAGAAGATAGTCCATATGACTCCTCCCTTCAAGAAGTGAGGGAGACAGAAGGAAGGAAACTACAGATCAGTAAGCCTAAGTCTGGCACAGGGAAAGTGCATTTTGAAAATCTCAGTGCAACCAGGCTGAGTAAATGTGCTTTTGTGAAAAGACAATCATGTTTGACTAGTATATTTCTTTGAATTCTTTAAGTGACAAGCAACTGGTTGAAGGGAAAGTTGTGGATGTTGTGTCCTCAGGTTCCCAGAAGGCATTTCACAAGACACCACATCACAGGTTACTATGCTCATGGTGTAGATGGTAACATGTTGGTTAGCATAGACAGAGGATTGACTACCTAAGAGGAAAATTAGATAATGCAAAAATATGTCATTTTCAGATTAGCAATAGGTAACAAACTCAGTGCCACAGTGATTAGTGCTGGGGCCTCAATTATTTACAATATATATCAATGATTTTGTTTAAGGAACTAAATATACAGTTCCTAAATTTACCCATAATTCAAAGAAAGGCAGAAAAATTAGTAGTAAACAGACGGATACAAATAGTAATGGGCAAACAAATGACAGCTGGTTTATAATATGGGAAAATATGACTTGTCCACTTTGTTAGGAAAAATAGGAAACAGCATTTTATTTAAACAGAGAGAGATGGTGGAACTCTGAAGTGCAGAGAGTTCTGTTACATGACTCACAGAAAGTTAGGGTTGGCAAGTGCAGCAAGTGATTAGGAAACCGAATTAAATGTTGCCGTTTATTCCAAGAATTGAAACATAAATGAATGTTGTGCTAGAGTCTGAAAGGCATTGGTTCTACAGCATCTGCAGTACCATGCACAGGTACGATGCCCTCACGTAAGAAAAGATGTAGATGTGTTCAAAGCAGATCCGAGAAAGGGTTGGACAGGTTGAGCCTGTATTCATTATAGTTTAAAAGAGGGAGAGATGTTCTTATTGGAACACACAAGGTCCTGAGGGGTTTGATAATGTGGACACTGAAAGAATGTTTCCTCTTGCGGGAGAGACTAGAATCATTGGACACGGTTTAAAAATGAGGGATCTTCCATTTCAATGGACTGAATTTTTTTCTCTTAGAGGGTTGTGAGTCTTTAGAACTCTCTTCCCCAGAAAGCAATGAATGCAGGGTCACTGAAAACGTTTAAGGTTGAGTTGATCTATTTTTGACCAACAAGGGAGTCAAAAGGTTATTGGGGGTAGGATTGGAATTAAGGACACAGTCAGATTATCCCTGTGGGCACAGTGACCCACCCCTGTTCCTGAGTCTTTTGTTTATAAAATGCAGGTAAGAATAATGCGCTATTCAGATTTACTAAAGGCCTTCAATAATTTATCACATGGAAGTCTCATGACTAAGGCCAGTGCACATGAAGTGAAAGGACAAGTAGCAGAGTTATTGCATACGGTTCTGGCTGCCGACTAGCAAAAGGATGCGGACGCTTTGGAGAGGGTACATAAATGGTTTACCGGCACGTTGCCTGGTTTCGACAGTTTGAATTGTGGTGAGGTATTGGACAAACTTGGTTTGTTTTCACTTGAACGGAGACTGAGGCGGTGGGGGGTGGTGACTTGATAAATGTTTATTAAATTATGACAGGCATGGATAGAATGAATACTCAGAGTCTTTTTCCCACTGTAGAAATGTCAAATACTAGGGAACATAAGTTTAAAGTAAAATGGGGAAAGTTTTTTAGGAGATGTGAGAGGCAAGGATTATTTTTAAACAGAAGCTGGTAAATATCTGGAATGCGCTGCCAGAGGCAGTGGTAGAAGCAGGTACAATAGCAATTAAAAGGCATCTTGACAGATATATGAATAGGTAAAGAATAGAGGTGTGCAGATCACACAAAGGTAAAAGGCTTTTAATTGAGACGTGTCAGCGCAGGCTTTGTGGGCCAAGGCTCTAGAAGGTAAAGAAACCAGAACTGCACACAATACTCCAGGACTGAGGCTCTCCAAATGCAGTAAAACTTCTTTACTCCTATGGTCAAATCCTCTTGCAATAAAGGCCAACATACCATTCACCTTTGGTTAGATCACACATTCTACATCGTCATATTAAACATGGTCAATTCACACACTATCCCCTCACTTCTACATTGCCCTCTCTCTCACTCTCCCTTCTGATTTTCCTGTACTCCCAGCACTGGAGATACCCTCACACTCACTGTTTCCCCATGTTCTACATTCCCCTCTGTCTGATTCTTACCTCTCCATGGCCTTTTCCAGATGATTATTCCAAACGTAACAGCCAGTCCAGTGAGTAATCCAATTATTACTGAAAACTGGAACCACGTTCTGTTTTTTTCTGGGATTTCTGAAACACATTTGAGTAATATCAGTATTATTTATGTTCCTATATCCATACCCAGTGCACTGGGGACAATTTTAACTGATCCCACCCATTGGGAATTGATGGGATTAGTTTAAACACTGGTTTGACCCTCGCCAGATTTCACTCTCAGTGAAGTCACTGACGATCCCATTGATGGGGTGTAAACACTGCACTGTCCCAATCCCAGGGGTTACTTTCCTAAACAGTTCAGTTCCCATTCTCCCCGATGTGTCTGTGTTCAATCTCCAGGGTTACTTTGGACAGCCCAGAAGGCAGCATCACTGATAAGTTTTTACATCAAACTTGAAAGGGATGATGAATAAACTGAGCACAGGAAACTGGGCCGAGCTGAAAATGAGGAAAACAGCAGAGGGACTGAGCAAAACTTCAAAAGAAGCACTTGGTCCAATCCAACCCCAGGACTTAGTCCCAATCTACTGCAGTGAACCTACCATGGTCAAGACATGAAATAAGTGAGAGAATCCACCTCAAAGGAAAGGCTTCCACAAATGTCCAGAGACTGAGGGACAGAGACTGAGACAAGGATCAGCTGATCAAACAGAGTGTGGATGGATTTGTGTAATTGAAAACTCAAGCATTAAGCTGACAGTGAAATTTCCCTGGAATTGGGTATCTGCAGAAAGAATGGTCTCAGGAAATGCAATTAAACTTTTTCTGTTTGTGTTAACATCTTTTCCAGTCTTCAACAAGCAGTGTTGTTGCACCTCCTTTTCGGTAATAAACCTGTGCTCTGTGTTTGAAGACTATCTGCAGGCTCTTGTGTATATTCAGAAATTTCAGTGTCTATCCAGCACCATAAGTAACAAAAATGTTAAGCAAATGATCCATCAAGCCAGACATTTTAAATAGCCTTAGGCTGGGACAAGGAGGTTTTTTTGGTCTCTCAAGGAATCAGGGCATCTGGGAAGCAGAGAGGCAAGAAGAATTGATGACGATGGCAGCAATATTCATGAGTATGCTCAGTCGTATACTTTAAATTTTTAAGGTGTTAAATTGAATTGTGGTGAAAATCATCCATAACCTCATTGAATGGTGGAACAGAGTCAAAAGGCAAGCACAGGCACAAGCGTGCATGCACATGCACACATTGTATAAGTTCCTTACCCAACTGACAGAACTTGGCTTCTGACAGGCTGCTGTGTTCAATTTGACAGGAATATTGATCCTCATCCCCAGCACTGATTTCAATCTCTTTCTGGATCTGATGGGTCCCATCATGGTTCGGTCGAATCCCCGAGGATTGTGTCTCAGACACGACCTCTCCATTCCTTAGCCAGCTCACCTCGATGTCTACAGGATAAAATCCAGTGACCAGGCAGGAGAGAGTGAGCGGCTTGTCTTGACGATTGGGTTCAATTCTGGAGATGAACACTTCAGGCTGAACTGTGATGGGAAAGGGTGAAAACACAAACAATAGACAGACATTGAATGGAATAGGAGAACGGTTTCATAGATCAGTGACGTTAGATCAGAACATGGGGCCAAAACTAAAACTCATACCTCTCCTTCCGAAATACTGTCTTCCAAAGTGTAAGCGTGATTTTAAACGCTCAACAAGTTCCTCTTCCAAGTGCCATTTCCAGTGCTTGTTCCATTCGTTATCAGAATCCCATTCCTCCTTGATCTTCACTGCAAAGTGATTAGATGCGACCCATCTCATTCTGTCTGATTCTAAACTAATAAAGTCCTTTCCATCAAATCCAACATTCATCGATCTCTTAATGGAGCCATCAGCAGTGATCTCAACAGTCCTTATGAATTGCAAAATATGCACTCCTGCCAAAGATTAAAAGAGAAACAAAAATTAATTGTTCATGTAAAAGTCCCTTTAATATATAATTGGAACTCTATGCAATAAGTTTTAAAATCAAAGATCCTCCTGTTGGCTGAGTGTTATCCTGATAGATTGTTCTGAGGATTCTGCTACAGTAACAAGATCTTTTAGTGGAATCAGTTTTACATGAATAGATCCATCGCCACGTGAACTGATAATAAGACATTTGTAACTCATTTGACTTTGAGCCTGCTCTGCTACTCATTGCTGACTTAATTGTGGCCTTAATTTCACCTTCTTTCTTTTGCCACGAGCAACCCATCACTCTTTTGTAGATCAAAAATCTGTCTAACTCAGCCCAGCCTACATTCAATCACCCAGTGCATTGGAGATGACAATCAATGTATCCACCATCTCTGTACCTGTTTATTTTAAGAATCTAAGGATGTAACCTTTGGGCTTATTAGTTTATCTCTTTTTTTCCTGTGGTGACTATGATTAGTTTAAGTTCATTTTTGTCTCAGGATTTTTTATTTTTGAGATTTTGTGTCTTCTATTTCGAAGATTGCAACATTTGTTCAAAACCACTCCCATTTCTTTATTTCCCACTATCAATTCCCCAGTTTTATCTTCTACATTTTTTCTGACTCTCTTCATACAGAATCCTGAGGAAGACCTGGGTATTGCACATTCACATGCCAGTGCATTAAGTGCTGTGCTCTTTGATGATGGGCAGCATATGGATGAGTAATGGAAAGGGACCAAGAATAGATCCATGGCAAACACCAGAGGTAACACTGAGGGAACAGGAAGAAAAGCCATAAATGCTGATTACTTTGGATAGATAGGAAAGGACCCAGATAAGTTATTTTCCAACCAGCTGGATGGCATAGAAGCTTGAGGGGAATGCTACGGCCAATCACTTCTCATCACCACTTAAAATCCTTCAAGCTAGCACTTAGACCTTTCAAGTGGTTTGGTAATCCCACAGCTTTCCAGATTTTCACTAAACGAGTGGCCTTGCACAGATGCAGACAAGACTGGATATTTTAAAATCTACCTTTAATAACCACCTTCTGGCCCGTGGACTTGCCCTCTTTCCCTAGTTAAAAAAAAATGCTTTTGTAGTTGAGTCAGCAATAGCCCATTCTTTCCCTGGCACTTAGTCTGTCTACTGACAGCTCCATCTTGAACAGAATTTTAAGGCAAGTTGTGGGTAACTTTATCCACACCTTACAGAAAAGTAATCAGGAAATAGCTGATGGAGGAATGAGAAAGATTTGCTCAAGGGAATGACCACTCCAGAAAGCAGGAAAGCTGGGAAATTTGTAACAGTCAGTTTATGTATTAATATGTGTGGACATTTAGAAGAATACATTATTAAACTTTTGTAATAATAGCTCACAAGAAAGACAAGTGGGATCTTTCATTTAGGTACAGTTACAACATTTAAGAAACATTTGGATAGGTACATGAATAGGAAAAGTTCAGAAAGCTATGGGCCAAGCACAGGCAAATGGGACTAAGGTTTGGGGAACCTGGTCAGCACGGTTGAAGCATCTGTTTCCATGCTGTATGACTCTAGGCTGCAGACACGTTAAGAAAAGGTGAAGAGGGAAAATTTTTTTTACGTGGTCAGGGAAGTCAAGGGATAAGAACTGTTCTGGGGTGAAAACTTGATTGGTGGGATGTAAATATGAAGTTCCAGTAAAATGTTATCGGCAGATGATCACATATTTAAAGCCTCTTCTTTTACAGGAAAATTATGCTAATGGTAGATTTGAAGGAGAGAGGGACAGAAGCTGAGGACTGAGAAATGACAACGATGACAACCAAGACAAAGACAACGAGATGGTCAACAACTGCACTGCACCAGCAAAATCTTGTTCTGATGAAAGGTCACTGAAGAAAAAGGTGAATTTTTTTTCTTTCCATGGCTGTTGCCTGACCTGCTGAACATTTCCCATGGTTTCTGATCTTATAGTAGTAGAAACTTTTATAGACACACAGTCAGAAAATATGCCTGAAATAGCCAAGAATTTAACCAACAGCCTGAAATGAGAAACCATTAAGTTGCACAAAGTAGTAAAATAAACACATTACTCACACCAGGAGCTGCAAGAGGAGTCAATTGCCAGGATAAATCCACATGAGGAGGAGGTTTGACAACTAGCACAGGACCTTGATTGAAATATTTGAATCATTGTTTTACATATTTCTGACTGCAGCTTCACTGCTGTGCAGAAGCCAATTCCATGAGATAGCATGCATCCAGCGAAAATTTTCCTGCCTATTGTATGACCAGGTACCCATTCCACAGCTGCCTAATACAGTTGTGGTCGGAGTGACCCAAACAGTGTGTGTCTCAGTCTCACATATTGCAGTCTAACTGTGGCTGTATTCTGACCTGCTTTAAACAGGGCAGTTTGTGACAGAATCTGTGTCAGTGATCTTACCAGATGTTTGGTTTGTACTTTTCATTACCGTCCTCAGATTCTCCCTTGCCATGGCAGAATGTTTGTTCCCTTGCTTTGTGAGCATTTTCCAGTAATTAGCATCATACGAGTCTGTCATCCACTGCTGTAAGGAGACTGTCTGACAGCTGTCACTGTCGTAATAGGTCACAGGAACTCCATTAATCATTGCTACACCGAAATACTCAGGTAGGTCAGTTGTGCCAGAGACAGCTATAAAAGCCGCAGTAAAGATTTTGTTCTCTGTAGATTTAAACAAAAGTGAAAGGGTCAGGTTTGTATACTTGATCAAGCCGAGCCTATACCCAAAAACCCCGTATCAGTGACAGGAGTCACTAAAACAGTCAAATCCACTGTCTCAATAAGCAACTCAACCAGTAATGCAGTCAATTGGATTTTCTAATAATAACACTCAGATTGCCACTCCACTCTTTTTAACATAAAGAAAGAACTCCATATTTCTGGCAGGAGGTTCTGATTCGGCTCCTTCCGAAATGTGGAGCCGTACTTGCATCATGACAAGTCAGTATGGTGGCTTCAGTGGATACCTCACAGCACTAGGAAGCTGGGTTTGATCCCACGCTTGGGTGACTGTCTAGTGGAGTTTGTACATTCTCTCCACATCTGTGCAGGTTTCCACTGGGTGCTCTGGTGTCCTCCCACAGTCCAAAGATGTGCAGGCGAGGTGGATTGGCCATGCTAAATTGCCCGTAGTGTCCAGGGATGTGCAGGTCAGGTAGGTTAGCCATAGGATATGCAGGGTTAGGGTCTGGGTGGGATTCTCTTCAGAGCGTCAGTGTGGATGTGATAGGCTGAATGGCCTGCTTCCATACTTTAGGGATTCTATAACATTCAAAAAAAAAGTCCTTGGTAGTGCAGAACAGTCTTCATATAGTAGAAGCAGCCAAGGAGGCATCAATGCAAATGGAACATTGAATTCTACTTTTATCTGGAGACAGCCAGGAAAATCATGGAGAGGGAAAAAATGGTTAGCAATCCACTATCCCTGTTCCAATCAGAAACTGAGAATAAACTACTGTTTATATTCTGGAAAAAAAGTACACTCGATTATCAGGGCTCCATTTTACTGCGAACATGAAAGTTGATCATTTCTTGAATTCAAATTGCAGAACCAGAGGTTCAATGATTGGCTCGTCTTGGAAAAAGATCAACTAAACTAAGCAATGACAGTCTGAATCGTTACTGTCACCAGTAACCGGGACATTGAAAATCACACAGGGTAATGCTTTAGGAACCAAGGACAGCATTTAATTATTGTAATTATTAGTGTGATGGCACCCCTACCCCTTCACTGTCAGCCAATCACATGGTGGGAAATGGGGAAGATGGGCATGTCACAAGAGATTGAGAATGGAGGCAATCTTTCTCTCTTGCCTTTTGGAGCCCATAGCAATTCTGTGCTGCAAATTACTAAACTATTAATCCAGAGACTTAGGTAATGTCCTGGGGCCCCATGTATAAATCCTTTTATGGTACATGGTGGAATTTTAATTCAATACAATCTAAAATTTAAAAAGTCTGATGATGACCATGAAACCATTACTCATGGTCAGAAAAACGCATCTGGTTCACTAATTTCCTTTAGGGAAGGAAACTACCATCCTTACCTGGGCTGGCCTATATGTGACTCCAGACCCACAGCAATATGGCTGACAAGTAAAAGCCCTCTGAGCAATTAGGGGTGGGCAATAAATGCTAGCCTATCCAGCAATGCTCACATCCCATGAATGAATACTTTTTTTGAAAGTAAAGTCTCATTTGTGTTTTTTCCTGCCAGGTATACACAAGAGAAGGGGTTATAAAACCAACTGCAATGTGTGTGTATGTGGTAGTCTGCTCTTTAATGAAACTGGGCAACAGTGTACTGGGGAGGCAATAGCCGAAGAAAACTACTTGGCTATATGGCTACAACTATAACTACCATGGTGACAAGAATACTTACAGGTTACTCATTAAACTCCTTTCGATACACAAAACTCATATGTCACTAGTTAAAAATTCAAAAACCCAAAATATAAAAAAATTGTACATTTCTATACAATAATCACCAGTTCACATCACACCCACAAAGTCAAAGATATTCAAAGACATTTTTTCTGATGAAGGGTTTAGGCCCAAAACGTCAAGTTTTCCTGCTCCTATGATGCTGCTTGACCGGCTGTGTTCATCCAGCCCCATGCTTGTTATCAAAGATATTCCTGTTGATCTACACATTGAAAATGTTTTCAACTTATTCTAGAATATCAATGATGAACTGGTAAACTTTGGCCAGAGCCAGAATGCAAAGTAGCAATTGGCAAATGCCAAAAAGGGACCAACTACATGTTGCAAAAGGTCATTATTTGGGAATGACCTGACAATATGTGGATAGTCATTCATTTTGGCCACACAGGGACTAGCTTTGTGTATCATGACAAATCCAAAAGCATTACGCTATGATATCATGTGCATGCTACCTCAGGCACACATGGGGTTCAAAAGTGTCCCTGCCTCTGAACCAACAGACCTGGGTTCAATCCCATCTGCTCCAGAGATGTGTCATAACATTTTTGAACAGGTTGATTAAAGAATATCAAATACATAATTTCCTCTAATTTTCTTAACCACCTGCAAGGACCTCCAAGGCCCATGCATGTTAGTGATTTCTGGAACCAGAGATCAATGCCACGATTAGTGTGCCAACACTGACCTTGGAACATCAGTGCCTCTGTGTGTGTCGCACAGTTATGCAGCTTACTGATTGAATGCCCAAGAACTGCTGCACTGCCCAGCAATGCAATCAGGGAAGTCAGTGCATCTTGAATATATACAAGGTACACCAAAAAGACCTCATTAGCAGAAGGAGCCTCTAAATCTACACAATGATCCATCCCATCCTCAGACAATAGTAGAGGACCTATTATAGAGTCATACAGTGCAGAAACAGACCCTTTGGTCCAACTAGTCCATGGCAACCATAATCCCAAACTAAACTAGTCCCACCTGCCTGCGCGTGGCCCATTTCCCTCCAAACCTTTCCTATTCATGTACTTATCTCAATACCTTTAAACACTGTAACTGTACTCGCATCCACCACTTCCCTTGGAAGTTCATTCCATACACGAACCACTCTCTGTATAAAAATGTTGCCCCTCATGTCTTTTAAAAATCTTTCTCCCCTCACCTTAAAAATGCCCCCAGTCTTGAAATCCTCCAAGCTAGGGAAAAGACACCAACCATTAACCTTATCTGTACCCCTTATGATTTCATGAACCTCAAAAAGGTCACCTCTCACCTTCCTATGCTCCAGTGAAAAAGTCCCAGCCTGTCCAGTGTATCCTTATAACTCAAACCTTCCATTCCCAGCAACATCATGGTAAATCTCTTCTGAACTGTCTCCAATTTAATAATAACCTTCCTATAGCATGGTGACCAGAATTTGACACAGTATTCCAGAAGAGGCTCACCAACATATTGTACAGCCTTAACATGACACCCCACCTCCATATTCAAAGGTCTGAGCAATGAAGGCAAGCGTGCTAAACACCTTCTTAACCACCCTGTCTACATGTGACGCAAACTTCAAAGAATTATATCCCTGAACTACTGGATCTGTCTGTTCAACAACACCACTCAAGGCCCTGCTATTAATTGTTTCAGACCTGCCCTTGTTTATTTTACCAAAATGCAACACCTCATATTTATCCAAATTGAACTCCATCTGCCAACTCTTCAGACCATTGACGCAATTGATCAAGACCTCTTTCTAATCTTAGACAGCCTTCTTCGCTGTCCACTATGCTACCAATTTTGGTGTCTTCAACAAACTTACTAACCATGCTTTCTATTTTCTCTTGTAAATCATTTATATAAGTGACAAACAAAAGTGGATCCTGTGGAACACTGCTGGTCACAGACCTCCAGTCTGAAAAACAACCCCTCACCACTAATGTTGTCTCCTGCCGTTAAGCCAGTTTTGCATCCAATTCATTGCGCACAAGGAAGATTACAGCCTTACGATGGATTACGTTCTAAATTTCCCAATGTTTGATAACTGAGAAACTCAACAAGCTCAATCATTGCTGACTCGATGCACGTTATTTCCAATTTTGGAGTACTTGGCCGGTACACAAAATGTCCATGGGCTATGTGCAAGTGGGCAATGTGACGTCATTATTGGCTACCAGGTCTCTCCAATCCAAACTGCATCTTGTTTTTGTTTTAAATTCACTTGTGGGATGTGGGCATCGCTGGCTAGGCCAGCATTTTATTGCCCATCCCTAGCTGCACTTGAGAAGGAGGTGGTGAGCTGGCTTTTGTACTCTACAGTCCATGTGCTGTAGGTAGACCCGGAGTCCTATTAGGAAGAGTTCCAGGAGTTTAGCCTAATGATATATTTCCAAGTCAGGATGGTGATTAGATGGGGATCTTGTAGGTGGTGGTGTTCCTATGTATCTGTTTCCCTTGTCCTTCGAGATGGAAGTGGTCATGGGTTTGGAAGGTGATGCCTAAGGATCATTGGCAAATTTATGCAATGCATCTTGAGGATGGTACACACTGCTACTACTGAGTATCAGTGGTGGATGAAATGTATATGGTGCTAATTAAGGGGGCTGTTTTCTCCTGGATAGTGTAAAGTTTCTTGAGTGTTGTTGGAGCTGCACCCATCCAGGTAAGTGGGGAGTATTCCATGACTCTCCTAACTTGTGCCTTGCAGATGAAGCTTTGGGGAGTCAGGGGGCAAGTTACTTGTCATGGTATTCCTAGCCTCTGACCTGCTGTTGTAGTCACCTGTATTTATATACAGAGTCCACTTCAGTTTCTGATCAATGGTAACTCCCAAGATGTTGATAGTGGGGCATTTAGTGATGGTAATGAATGTCTGATTAGAATAAATGATTAGATTGTCTGTCATTGGAGTTGGTCATTGCCTGGCATTTGTGTGGTGCAAATGTTACTTGCCATTTGTCAGCCCAAACCTTGATATTGACCAGATCGCGTGGCATTTGAACTTGGACTGCTTCAGCATCTCTGCAGTCACAAATGGCATTGAACTTTGGGTATGTTCACTAATGATGCACACTTCTGACCTTATGATGGAGGGAAGTTAATTGATGAAACAGCTGAAGACGGTTGGGCCTAGGACACTACCCTGGTGACCTCCTGCAGAGATGTCCTGGAGCTGAGATGACTGACCTCCAACAACTACAACCAGCTACCTACATACCAGGTGTGACTCCAAACAGAGGCGAATTTGCTCCCCTGATACGCATTGATTGCAGTCATCTGCTCCTTTGCCTTTAGACACCTCTTCATGTCCCTTCACCCTTCTCATTTTCTCTTTATCTCTCCATCCACCTCCACACCACCCTCCCCCTACTTCCAAAACCATTAACTTTTTGACCCACGATTCTGTAACTCCCACCCTATGCCCATTTCCCGCAGCACTCTGACAATCCCCTTTACTCCAAAGTGGCTGGTGTAAAGGGTAAAAGGCTGCTGCTTCCTTCAGGAGGATGCATTGGTAGTGAGTTTAACCTGAAGGTCACCACGACTCAGGCAAAGGGTGAGATTGAGAAGATAGATCTGTAGCGGTAACCACAGCGGATGCATGAATGAACCCAAACCATCCAGCCATTGAGCTAACCAACACCCCACCCCGCCCTGCCCAGTTCAGCATAACCCTGTATTTAATACCTACCATTTTTGTTCCCCTGTTTATTACCCACCATTAACACATTAACTTTGCTTTTCAGTCAGATACATCACAATTCTGGCATGTGAAACCTCTCCTAGCAACATGCCTATTTACATGTAATCCTTCCACCCTCCTCCTCCCCCACCCGTGATCCTTCTCCCCCCACCCCGCAGTGATCCTTCTACCCTTGTCCAGACTAGCCTCTGCCCCTCGGTCATCCTCCAGGGCCCCATACAACTCAGATTAAATTAGTTTTGCCGGTGCTTCTTTCATCTGGGCACCAGGATATTGTATCCATGGGAAAAGGATGGAGAAGGACACACCCGCACATATGAAAAAACAACAGGGAAAGAAAATTGAGATAACAAGGTGTTAATAAATAACAAGCTGGAGGAACACAGCAGGCCAAGCAGCATCAGAGGAGTAGGAAGGCTGACGTTTCGGGCCTAAACCCTTCGTCAGAAATGGCCACTGAGGTTTTTCCGGAAGGAGGAGGGTAACTTCTTCAGGGTAGGCATCCTTAGAAGAGGCTTCGCAGTGGGCTTAAAATTGTTTCAGAGATAGTAGGAACTGCAGATGCTGGAGAATCTGAGATAACAAGGTGTGGAGCTGGATGAACACAGCAGGCCAAGCAGCATCACAGGAGCAGGAAGGCTGAAGTTTCGGGTCTAGACCCTTCTTCAGAAATGGGAAAGAAAATTGACAGACACATACACACATCTAAATAGCTCGGTACAGACACAAAGACAGAGTCTCTACAAGTTAATGCAGTATTTTGACACACGTTTCCTACAGACACCGACGATCCCATTCCTTATAAAATCCCAGGGATTTCCCAAAGTGGAGAATGAAAGTGAGAACGAAAAGCTGAATTCTGTACTCACCCGCAGATACCCAGGAAAAACACAGGGAGATGGAAAAAAGGATCAGCAACATTCTGGGAATCCACTTTTCCATGGGGGACAGGGAATGAAAGATCCTGAGGAGGGGGAACAACTAGCGTTTATAGACTGGAAGAGAAAATTTTAAAAAACTCAGCAAGTTTATCGAGCCTCCATGTTATTGTTGACATCGAAACGTACCAATTTCCGGATTTCAAGCTGCAAAACGAGAGGGTGGCAGATTGGTTGTCACCATAAAAGTGCCCAATGAAAGGGATAAGCAGGTCTGTCACCAGTTACCAGGAGGATTAACCACAGGGAGATCATGTAAAATATAAATAGTGTAACCTTCCGGTTAGGGAAGGGGTGAAGGATGTTGATCGGGAGAGAAAACTGCAGATTTCTGTCTGCGGATAAACTTTCTCAATGAAATTCCGGGACCTTAAAATCGGGTGGCCTTTCCTATTGAAGGTATCAGGTTGCCGGTCAGCACCTTATTGAAAAACACAAATTACTGGAATAACGTTGAAATAAAGTGTTCCTGCTGAATTCAGATCGCCCCAATTTACTGACTGCGTTTAGCAGGTGTATGCCCATCTACAAAAATCCGTGAAGACCAGTATGAATCCAGAAGGTGATTCCGATCTGGTCAGCTCTGGGTTTGTACTGGAGCGAACCTCAAACTGAATTATTCCGTTGGTCTGAAATCTGGCACCAGGTCGTACAGAAAATCCAGAGCGTTATGTTTCTGTTCTCATTTGTAGTTTATTTAAAGACAGCCCCTGGACCCCCACCCTCACCCACACCCCCCGACCCCACCCACCCTCGCAGCTCCATCTATCCGCTCACTCCTTCCTGCACCCACCCCCCGTCACCATCATAACTACTACCTTTTACTCGCTACGACCAGTTCTGAAGAGGAGTCAGATTGGAATCGAAACGTTAACTGTTTTCTCTCCACAGACCTGCTGAGTTTCTTTACCATTTTCTGTTCTTGTTTCGCTTTAAATATTTCTGCCCTGAATTTACATGCATAGACTGATGGAGGTTTGTTCGTTATAGAGAAGTTGGATCTCGGGGTCAGAAATCCGCAATGCCACATGCCTGGTTTGGAGCCCCATGATTAGGGAAAGAGACAATGTCGCATATATCCTGGAGCTCCATTTTGATGGAGGCGGCCACTCTTTTCTCGGAAGGCAGTGCCTTCATGTCCGGAGAGATTAATAGAATCCCTACAGTATAGAAGCAGGCTGTTCAGCCCATCTAGTCTACACCCACCAAAGAACACCAAAGAATCGGTCAGAAGCCTTTGGATCTCTGGAGAAGATGGTGCTACAATTGTGTCTGCAATAATAAAAATAACACTTAAAACGTGAAAGTCAATTTACTTTCCCCTGACCAAATTGTTGCAACTTTTTTCTTTAACCTGCCAAAAACTGCCAAAGTGAATAAGGTCAAGAGAGAGAGCCCAGAGGAAATAAAGAAGGCACAAAGGGACACGTCCAGTAAAAAAGAGTTTCTGCCTGGGTACTAGGGACTGGCAGGGTGTGCCTGGGTTTAACCCACTTCAGAAAGGTTCTGCAAAAGTGCAGCAAGCTACACAATGTTTAGTGGCTGTGTAAGGAGCAGTGTGCTCCAAATAGGTTTGGAAAAGCCAGATGAAACTTGTAGAAATTAAAAGGGCGGAAGTCACACTGAGACATGGAGGAAGGATCGATAGAAACTAAAGACTAAAGGGAGTAAGTCTGAAATTGAACTGGCAGTCCCCTTCAGAGGTGAGTTACTTGGGAGTCTGAAGGATTTCCACACTGATAGGCAGTGGGATGCCTCACCCAGTTAAAAATTCAGAACCAGTCAGAGCTTAGAATGATTAAAGTTTGGAAAGAGGCCATTTGGCCCATCAAGTCAGCATTAACCCTCTGAAGAGCACCTGACCTCGAACCACTCCCTGCAACCCTTATTTCCCACGGGTAATCCACCTAGCCTGAATATCCCTGGACACAACAGGTCAATTTACCTTGGCCCATCCACCTAGTCTGCACATCTTTGGACTGAGGGAGCCACTGTTTCAATTTGTGTGGCAGGCAAGATATTTTCCTGGCTTGACAGCAGCATCCTGTTTGTGGAGAATTCCATTTGTGTTGTAACTGTGAAGGAATACTGTGAGATTCTGGTTTCACCTGCTCCGAATTCTTGAAAATTTTTCTCTTTCCAGGGTAGCCTGAGATATATGGGACACCTTTCAGGGTAAAACCTGTTCGCAATAGTCCCTTTCATGAGTTTGTACAAAACACAGCAAGTGTTGATTTGATCAGGGTATCTATGATTGTGCTGGATAGCTTTGATGTGCCCTCTCTCAGCATCAAGCTCATACAGTGAGCAGATGGCTAGACCTCTATTCACAGGTTGCAGACAAGATTGATCTTGTAATGTGTGGAGCTGTAGGAATCCCAACATGTAATCGATAGGAGTAAAGAATCCATTATCAAATTTCTCAACAAGCACTTTGAAGAAAGGGACCTTGTTTGATTGATGCATTTAATAGTAAATCCGAGTGCAGGATGGGGTTTGGTAAATTGTTTCATGAAAGCATACAGGAATGCAAATGAATACAGCTCCTGTCTATAACTAGATGTGATGTTTCACTTTCCTGTACGAATCATATGTTTCATCATTCCACATCAGATACCTTCAACATGTCCAAAAAATTTCATAACAATCAAAGTCCTTTTTAAAATCATGGGAAAAGTGTTTACTGGCTGAGGAGGGGGGGGAAGGAATGAAAAGTAAGTTGTTGGTGTTGATGAGATTGCTTCATGATGTATAGTCTGAATTATCATCTGATAGTTTATATATTCAAACAAAATTAAAATCCAGGGTTTGCCATACATAATGATGACTAGAAAAAGTATTCTGTTTGGTATCTGTGTCAGGCAACATGATCAAACATTGTACATTTCCAGTCACACTCTTGACCATGTCGGGATTGGGAGGGTCAATATTAGAGTAATATTTGGTACTGAGCATGGAGAAAGTGTCAGAGTAAAAGCGGTTTTAGTCACTTAGTAATAAAATAGTTATATATATGTTACTCAGTAAGGTGAAAAATCCATTCTCTAGTAAATTACTCTCGACACAGATTTGTACAGGTATTTAATTGTTGTTAAAAATGACACCGAGGTGGATTAAATAATATATTTTATTGACATGCGGGTGATCGTTGATTAAAGTTAATACAATTTCAAAGTAAATCACTGAATAAAGTTCCGTTGACTAATGGAATAGAAACAATTGTTCCAAGGTCATAAAAAATAAATTCAATTCAAACAAGGTTGGTCAGCAGAAATTCAAGAACTTTTTTTCGTTGAATTAAACTCCCAAATGGTTGCAATAAAAATTTAGTGTAATTTTATACAACTTATTTTATTCAATAATTTTAAATTTTAGCAAGAGTAACATTGCCAGGAATCATATTTGTTGAACATAAATAACATTATTTGTAATCTTTTTTAAGTATTTGATGAAAACATCTAAATCTGTAAAATTGTAACATACAAATAAAAGATTAATCTGGTGTAAAAGTTAACATTATGCATTATGATACGAGAAACCCGTTGCAGTTTCTTTTGGTTTCTAATGTTAGTTGCTGATTTATTTAGATATTGGTATCCAATGACCGTAAGCAGTCAATGTCTCCAACTTTCAAATAAAACAGAGTTAAAAATAGAAAGCATTGCAAATACATGACTTGCCAGTCAGCATTTGAAAAGAGAACATATAAATGAATCTTTCAGATTGAAATCCCCCACAGTCAAAAATGAAAAGTTTTCTGCTTTTGATTCTGATTGGCTTGCCTATTTAAATGGTTTTATTCTGGATTTACAATTACCCTTTCTTTACAGATTCTGAGCAGTTACTTCCCTCTCATACAGAGCTTACAAAGGCAATTGGATAAACAGTTGAAATGGATCATTTGCAGGGACTGGAACAAAATAAATAACTCCGCAAAGAGCCAGCACGATTGAATAGGCTGAACAGCTTCCTCTTTTGTTATATCAGTATATAATGATATAGGTTTGAGGAATATATCTTTTCCCCCTAAACCTCTCAGATGATGTAACTGTCTGATTCTCTCTACGTATTCAATACCTGTTTCGAATTTAAACAGTCCATGATCTTACTGTAATCATTTGCTGATCTAGAGTCACTCCTTAATAGAGAGAGAAATTGCTGGATGAAAATAACAAATCAGAAAGTTTAATTATTAACTTGAAAAGCTAATAGGAAATCGAGGATTGACAGGCAAATATAACAAATCTGTGTCTTTCATATACTTACTGGGGAAATGTTCTTTCTCCACAGATGTTGCCAAACCTGGCGAGTATTTCCAGAATTTTCTATTTTTATGGCAAAAGGCCAAAGTTTTGATGCTGGTATGAACAGGAATATTCCAGTTTCTGTGTTATTAATTGAAATTTCTCAAGTTCATTTAAGAAAATGGTTTCCAGTTGAAGTGTTTATACTTTAAACTCAAATTGCTTGAAACTTCTGTTGTATAGTTCACTGGTTGCAGTTAATTTCTCTGTCCGTTCAGCCCTCTACTCTGGTGACATACAGCACTATGATGTGAGATGTTCCAGTTTGTACAATTACACAGGATATCACAGCACAAAAAAAATTATGTACAATTCATTGGATGGATCTGCAGTCCAGATTTTCTCAGCAATATCCTTTCCCCGATCTTTAATTCTTTCTGTCAATGATTTGGACTGTCAAAACTTCCAATTGGTGTTTAAATAACCGTCTGTTAATCTTTTCAGACTGAAATGTAACAGTTCCCAACTTCTGTGG
The DNA here is from genome assembly GCA_024137785.1 of Ginglymostoma cirratum. Taxonomy (NCBI): domain Eukaryota; kingdom Metazoa; phylum Chordata; class Chondrichthyes; order Orectolobiformes; family Ginglymostomatidae; genus Ginglymostoma; species Ginglymostoma cirratum. The sequence goes on from JAHRHZ010000002.1 coordinate 4,785,812, forward strand.
CATCTGTCATCCAGGTTGTCCCTAAACACCCAATAATTCCAGGCACAGAATTCTCATTATTTGGAAGCGTTAATTCCTTCAGAGCTTCCATCACCTGACTAATAACTCCCTGCAGAATATCCAGTGCGTGGGAGCACATCAGTAATACTCATCAAAACTGTTTTTGTCCTTTACATACAGCATCAGAGTCACTTCCCCAATTTGATGTGGTACCTCCCATGCTGCACACTTTCCAATCTAGATGTTATTCTGATGATCTTTCCTCTCATTGTTTCAAATCCTTGAAACAATATGCTTTCCAATTCAATATTGGTGAATAGCTTCGCTTGAAAAAGGGTGGCACGGTGGCTCAGTGGTTAGCATTGCTGCCTCACAGCGCCAGGGACCTGGGTTTGATTCCACCCTCAGGTGACTATTTGTGTGGAGTTGCACCTTTTCCCTGTGTTTGTGCGGGTTTCCTCCCACAGTCCAAAGATGTGCAGTTTAGATAGATTGTCCATGCCAAATTGCCAATAGTGTCAGGCTGGGTGGATTAGCCATGAGAAATGCAGAGTCACAGGGATAGGGTGGGGTGTGGATCCAGATGGGATGCTCTTCCGAGGGATGGTATGGGCTGAATGATCTGATTCCATAGTGTAGGGGCTCTATGAAATGCAATCAGACCTTCATTTCCCTTGTGAAGTCAGCTTGCCACCCACATCAATTTCAATTTTTATGTCCTGGCAATTATTTTCAGTTCCTCCAAACTCTGGAGGGCACTGACTTGTATTGGGTTATAATAGTGACCTTTCTCAGTTTGGATTACATTGTCTCAATAATCTCTGCATTGATTCTTGTTTCTCATTGGTGGTTAATAATTCCGAAACATTGCTATCTAGATTTACATTGGAAACATTGCCTGCAGGATTTAATTTGTCTGCTTCTGATGGACTCTCTTCTTCACCTGTGGTTTTATTTTCTTGCTCCAGGTCATGTGGACCATTTGACTCTCTCTGTAAGGGTTATGTTTTGAGCTCGGGCTCAGATATGCCCATCAGCTTCAGTTTCGCATTATTGTCCGCGACTTCCTGCTGATGGAGCGTGAGCCTGGTGTCCAGAAAGGGTTTAGCTGAAATTAATGAAAATATTAAACCAATCAATTGCATCATAATTGAAGGAAGTATAATTGTGGCCATTAACAGTAAATATGGAATTGTAACATTTTAAGAGATAGTAAGAACTGCAGATGCTGGAGTCAGAGATAAAGCAGTGTGGAGCTGGAGGAACACAGCAGGCCAGGCAGCATCAGAGGAGCGGGAAAGTTGATGTTTCGGGTCGGGACCCTTCTTCAGAAAGCATCAGTTAGCATAAGGTTTTATTGTTATTGGTAACATTTGCTAGCAGTAATGAAGCTTACAGGGAGTAGTAGACTTTATTAATTTCAAATGAATGAAAAGTTAAATAAATTAACACTGAAGAAAGATGGCAGGGCAGATGGTGTGACTGCAGATTTTCTCATGTGCGTCAGTGTGATCTGGCACAAACACGTCTCAGTAATTATCTGTGCTTTAGAAGCACTGAACCATGGAAATGATACAGCACAAAAAGGGAGCCATTCAGCCCATTAGCCCATACTGACCCAAAGACACCCTGATGCTCTTTCTAATCCCATATTCCTGCGCATGGCCTATCCTGCAGCTTACAGCAATTAAGGAGCAAATCCAGATACGTTTCAAAACAGTTAAGGCTCTCTGCCTCACTCCCAACTCAGGCAGCAAATTCAAGATTACCCACCACCCTCTGTGTAAAAAGGTTTTTCCTCACGTTCCCTCTAACCTTTCTGCCACTTAGCTTAGATCTGTGACCCCCTTGTCTTTGAACTCTCTGCCAAGGGAAACAGGTTCCTTCTGTCCGGTCTATCTCTACCCCTCACAATTTTGTATACCTGAAACATGTCACCCCTCAGCCTTCTCTATTCCAAGGAGAACCACTCCCCTTCTGTCCTCATAGCTACATTTCTCCAGCCCTGGAAACATTCGAGTAAATCTTCTCTGCACTCTCTCCAGATCAATTACTTCCTTCCTCTAATATGGTGACCAGAACTCCAGACAGCATTCCAGATGTGGTCTCACCAGTGTCTGACACAATTTCATCATATATCCCTACTTTTTATTCTATACCTCTGCCATTCCATACGCCTTCTTTACAACCTTTATCTACTTGCACGCCAATATCTCTCACTTCATCTACCCCCTCAGTATATTCCCATTTATTTTGTATTCCCTTTTACCATTTGATCGCCTTCAAAGCATTACCTCACACTTATCAGAGTTGAGCACCATCTGCCATTTTCCTGCCCACTCCACCAACTCATCTATATTATTTTGGAGCTTACAGCTAATTTCTACACTATCCACCATGGCCAATTTTTGTGTTGTCTTCAAATTTCCCAGCTGTACGCACAACCCACATTCAAGTCCACATCGTTAATGTATAAATCCAATGGCAGGGATCCCAACACCGAGCCCCATGGAATACCACTTGAAACAGCTTTCCATTTTCAAGGGCAGCCATTAACCATTACCCTTTGTTTCCTGTTACTAAGCCAACTTTGAATCCAATTTAACACATTACCATGAATCCCAAGGGCTTTTACTTTTTTGACCTATCTACGATGTGGGACCTTGTCAAATGCCTTACTAAAATCCAGTGAGACAGCGTCAACTGCAATACTCTTATCGATCCTCCTTGTCACTTCCTCAAAGAATTCAATCAAATTTGTCAGGAATGACCTTCCCTTAACAAAGCCATACTGACTATGCCTGACTAGTCCATATCTTTCTAAGTAACAGTTTACGTGATCGCAGGATTAATTCAAACAAGTTGCCCACAACTGAAAAAAGGCCTATAATTGTTTGGCATTTCATTTTTAAACAATGGAGCTACATTTGCATTCCTCCAGTCACAGAGTCAACTCATCCAAGTCAAGCAAATTTCCCAAAATGTACATATAGTAGATGTAATGCAATAAAACCTCACCAGGCTAATTCCTGGGATGGAAGGATTGCTTTAGGAAGTAAAGTCAAGCAGATTTGGCCTTTATTCTCTTGAGTTTGGAAGAATGTCAGTTGACCTCTTTAAAAAAAAAGCACATTCTTGCAGGCTTTGACAGGGTAAATGAGGTTAGAAATTACAGACTGTGGGACTTAGTCTCAGAATAAAAGGTAAATCATTGAAGACTGAGATGAGGAAGACTTCTTTCATTCGGAGCCCAGTGATTCATTGAAATTCACTGTCCTAGAAGGTTGGGGATGCTCAATAGTTGAGTTTGCTGAGACTGAGATTAATCATTTTTGGCATATTAAACAGCATCAAGGGATATGGGGATAAGTGCAGGAAAATGGTGTAGGTAATCAGCCACTGTATAATGCAGTGGGACCTATTGTTCCTTTTTGTTATGATCTTATTCATTGTCCAGACTCAATGTCTAGACAACCAATGCTCACTTTACTTTTACTCTTTTCCTCTGTAAATAGCCTTACTGTTTCTTTATTTATAGCCAGAAAACTCTATTTTCCCTCCTGTTAGTTATTCTTTGCAGTCCTTTACGATCTACCCAATCTTCTGAGTAACCACCCACATTTACGGAACTGGGCACATTTTGTTTCAATTTTAGACCACACTTCTTCCTTGAGTTGTCCATAAATAGCACAACCTTCCCTTAAATCCTACTTTCCAGTGAGAAAGAATCCTAGTATTCCGAAATATCTCCATGAATGGTTGCCACTGCATCTTCATTGACCTATTCTTGAAACTAATTTCTCTGTCTTTGTGTGCTCATAATTGTCCTTATTTAAGTTTATTTCAGTCATGGTGTAGATAGTAACATGTTATTAAGCATGAATAGGGGATTGATTACCTACCAGGAAGATAGATTTTGCACGAATGTGTTATTTTTAGGTTGGCAAGATGTGATGTACGAAGTGCCACAGTGATTAGTGCTGGGCCCTCAATTATTTACAATTTATATCTATGATTTGGTTTAAGAAACTAAATATACAGTTACTACCTTTGCTGATGATTAAAGAAAGACAGGAAGCGGTATTTTATTTAAGTGGAGAGAGACTGAAGTACTCTGAAGCGCAGAGAGTTCTTGGGGTTGTGATTAATGATTCACAGAAACTTAGGATGCAGGTACAGCATGTGATTAGAAAGGTAAGTGAAATGTAGTTTAGTGCAAGGAAAATTAAATACAAAAAGTAGGAATGTTGTGCTACAGTCTAGAAGGCATTGGTTTGACAGCATCTGCAGGACCATGCAAGGGTATGATCCCCTCATGTAAGATAAAGCTATAGGTGTACGAGAAGACATGCCCAAAAAGGGTTGCAAGGTTATCTTCTGAGGAGCGTTGGACATGTTGGGCCTTTATTCATTATAGCTTAGAAGATGTTCTTATTTGGTCCTGAGGGGATTTGGAAGTGTGGATGCTGAAAGAATGTTTTCTCTTTAGAGAGATTAGAATCTCTGAACACAGCTTAAAAGTGAGGAGTCTTCCATTTTAATGAAGCGGAAGACAATTTCTTTTCTCCCAGAGAATCATGAGTCTTTAGAACGCTCTTCCCCAGAAAGCAGTGAACGCAGGGTCATTGAAAACATTTAAGCAAGAGATGATCTATTTTTGACCAACAAGGGAGTCAAAAGGTTATTGTGGGTAGGTTTGGAATTGTGAACACAGTCAGATTAGCCATCTGGGCCTAGTGATCTAACCCTGTTCTTTAGTATCAGAGATAAAAGGTACTGCAGATGCTGGAGAATCCGAGATAACAAGGTGTGGGGCTGGATGAACACAGCAGGCCAAGCAGCATCAGAGGAGCAGGAAAGCTTGACGTTTCGGGTCTAGACCCTTCATCAGAACTGGGGAGGGGAAGAGGGTTCTGAAATAAATAGGGAGAGAGGGGGAGGCGGACAGAAGATGGATAGAGGAGAGGACGGGTGGAGAGGAGGCAGACAAGTCAAAGAGGCGGGGATGGAGCCAGTAAAGGTGAGTGTAGGTGGGGAGGTAGGGAGGAGATAGGTCAGTCCAGGGAGAACAGACAGGTCAAGGGGGCGGGATGATGTTAATAGATAGGAGATGGGGGTGGGGCTTGAGGTGGGAGGAGGGGATAGGTGAGAGGAAGGACAGGTTAGGGAGGCAGAGATGTGCTGGGCTGGTTTTGGGATGCGGTTGGGGGAGGGGAGATTTTGAAGCTTGTGAAATCCACATTGAACCATTGGGCTGCAGGGTTCCCAGGCTGAATAGGATTTGCTGTTCCTGCAGCCTTCAGGTGGCAAAGGGGGTGGCCATGGGTACCCGCATGGGCCAAAGCTATGCCTGCCTCTTTGCAGGTTACGTGGAACAATCCCTCTTCCGTACCTACACTGGCCCTAAACCCCACCTCTTCCTCCGTTACATTGATGACTGTATTGGCGCCGCCTCGTGCTCCCACGAGGAGCTCGAACAGTTCATCCACTTCACCAACACCTTCCACCCCAACCTGAAGTTCACCTGGACCATCTCCAACACTTCTCTCTCCTTCCTGGACCTCTCTGTCTCCATCTCGGGTAACCACCTAGAAACCGATGTCCATTTCAAGCCCACTGACTCCCACAGCTACCTGGAATACACCTCCTCCCACCCACCTTCCTGCAAAAACGCCATCCCCTATTCCCAATTCCTTTGCCTCCGCCACATCTGCTCCCAGGATGAGACATTCCACTCCCGTACATCTCAGATGTCCTCATTCTTCAAGGACCGCAATTTCCCCCCAACAGTGGTCGAGAACGCCCTCGACCGTGTCTCCCGCATTTCCCGTAACTCATCCCTCACCCGTCCCCGCAATAATAACCAAAAAAGAATCCCCCTCATCCTCACGTACCACCCCACCAACCTCCGGATCCAACGCATCATCCTCCGACACTTCCGCCATCTGCAATCAGACCCCACCACCAAAGACATTTCCCTCCCCACCCTTATCTGCCTTCCGGAGGGACCACTCCCTCCGTGATTCCCTTGTCCGCTCCACACTCCCCTCCAGCCCCACCACACCCGGCACTTTTCCCTGCAACTGCAGGAAGTGCTACACCTGCCCCCACACCTCCTCCCTCACCCCAATCCCAGGCCCCAAGAAGACTTTCCACATCAAGCAGATGTTCACCTGCACATCTGCCAATGTGGTATACTGCATCCGCTGTACCCGTTGTGGCTTCCTCTACATCGGGGAAACCAAGCGCAGGCTTGGGGACCGCTTTGCAGAACACCTGCACTCAGTTCGCAACAAACAACTGCACCTCCCAGTCGCGAACCATTTCAACTCCCCCTCCCATTCCTCAGATGACATGTCCATCCTGGGCCTCCTGTAATGCCACAGTGATGCCACCCGAAGGCTGCAGGAACAGCAAATCATATTCAGCCTGGGAACCCTGCAGCCCAATGGTATCAATGTGGATTTCACAAGCTTCAAAATCTCCCCTCCCCCAACCACATCCCAAAACCAGCCCAGCTCATCTCCACCTCCCTAACCTGTTTTTCCTCTCACCTCAAGCCACACCCCCATCTCCTATCTACTAACATCATCCCGCCCCCTTGCCCTGTCTGTCCTCCCTGGACTGACCTGTCCCCTCCCTACTCCCCTACCTGCACTCACCTTTACTGGCTCCATCCCCGCCTCTTCGACTTGTCTGCCTCCTCTCCACCTATCCTCTCCTCTATCCATCCTCTATCCGCCTCCCCCTCTCTCCCTATTTATTTCAGAACCCCCTTCCCCTCCCCCATTTCTGATGAAGGGTCTAGGCCCAAAACGTCAAGCTTTCCTGCTCTTATGCTGCTGCTTGGCCTGCTGTGTTCATCCAGCTCCACACCTTGTTATCCCTGTTCTTTAGTATTTTGTTCTGCACTATTCAGATTTGCTAAAGACCTTCAATATTTTACCACATAGAAACCTCACGGCTAAGGCCAGTACATGTGAAGTGAAAGGACAAGTAGCACAGCTGATGATAATAAGTCGGCTATAGAACCACGATCAGCATAAATGTTGAGTGTCAAGAACACTTGGCTTATACGTTACATGTTTTAGATTTTAACTAGTCATTTTAGGAATATAATTTTTTGGTTGGAGATTGTAAGTTTTAATTGTAGCATCAAAGTAAAAGAAGTAAATATAATTTAAACAAACTTGAAGTAAATTATGCTAGATGTTAACTGGAACCTTGCAAAGTCAGAGCAAAAGGTGTCAACAATGAGCAAATGTTATGCTTTAGGTGAAGGGTCTCCACTTAGGTAACATAGATGAAGGATGTAACTGATGTATGAAGTTTTCAGACAAAGTGAAGCTGTGAGATGTTTTGCAAGCACTGGTTGACATCCGCTACTCCTCCTCAAGTCAATCATGGCCCATGGCTACTCCTTCTTCCCTGGTTACTCACTGACTTCCACCAGCAGTCTCCATGCTCAGCAGCTTCACACGGACCATAGCTACCTTTCCTCCTTTAAGCCAGTTAGAGACTTTGTCTGGTTAATTAAACAATAATCATTGTGCAGAAGGGCATACAGTCTAGCTAAGGCAGCCTATGCCTCTCATCTCAAAAAAAAAGACATGTTCTGGTTGGTTAAATCATTTTTTGGTAGGAAATGGATAACTCACACTTGTCTTTATTAAACTACACCTGCCACTTCTTTTGCCCATTCACTTAATCTATCAATATCCAGCTGTAATTTTATGCTGTTGTCTACAATGCTGCCCAAATTTGTGTATCCTACAAATTTGGATATTTGACTTTTTATGCCATTATCCAAGTTGTTAATTAATATTGAGGCCCCAACACAGACCCTTGCAGGACAGCACTGGTCACGTCCTGCCAGTTTGAGTACTAACCATTATCGCAACTGTCTGTTTCCTGCCACTCAACTAATTTCTTATCCATATCAGTAATTTACCCTGAATTCAGTGGGTTCCTACCTCAGGTAACAATCTTTTCCACATCTACCTAACATATGCTCTCTCTCTCTTTTGAGTATTTTAGCTATTTATGTTCTGAATGGACCTGTCCATTTTCAAATCTAATGATGATCTTGCTTTTTGTGCATCTTCTTTGCAGCTATAACTTTGTATTCCTCACTCTTTGTATGGGTCATAAACAGCAAAGATCACCCTGTGACCTTTGTATGTTATGATCTGCCTGTATTGCATGCAAAACAAAGGTTTTCACTGTACTTAGGTACACATGACAAGAATAAATCAAATCAAAGTAAGCAGGTGACCCTTCTTTGATTAATCACCTGTAATCATGTCTTCCCATGGTTTTGAGGGCTTTTAGAGGCAAAAGACACATATACATGACACTCGCTTACAGGAAATAGTTAAAACTGAGGGAGGTAAAAACCATGAGTAGTTTATAAACTTTAGGAATGTGAACTTAATTGGCAAATAGATTTCAACATAGATATGTGTAAGATAGTGTAACTAAAACAATTTGCAGTTTGGATAATAAAGTCTAAATGGGGTTGAGGAACAAAAAGGATGGAAAGGTACTCATTCATAAATTATTAAATATTGCTCCACAGGCAATTCCATTTCAAGAGAACAGAATTAAAACCTCTTTCTATATTCTACTTGTTAAACTTGAAATCTGTATGTGCATGTCAGTAGAACCAAGGAAACCTAAAACCTATCTAGAAAAGACCAAGGACCACTTGAGCAGCTATCACAGTGAAAAATGCCCATTGCTTTACAGTGAGCAGTGTCGGGTCAATGCTAATTATTAATACTCAAAAGGATCTCTAAGAGACACACAAACCCATTTTGAAATCTGTGCATGTTGCTATTCTGAATTTTGTTTAACCTGTGTATGTTCCTTTCCACCCATAATATGTGTCAAACCCTTTGTTTTAGTCCGTATTAATCCCGAATGGATGTGTATATATTCAGGGACTTTAAAGGTGCAAAGTCTAAATCAAATATTACCAAATTATAATTTCTTTCTTTTTCTTGCCTTTCCTTGAAGTTGTTACAATAAGTAGAGGTATTTTACTCTTTATGATGAACACTGTTGAAAATTTTTATCTTGTGTAGCAGTCACTTTGGCAAATTGATCATCTTAGTGGTCCAATTGGGATTCTATATGGTTTCTGATGGCTTGTGGAACATGGGGTATGATTATCAATGCAGCCACCCCCCCCATTAGATCTTAAAATAATCACAGGAATCAAAATTCAGTAGGATGCTGAACCTTCATTGTACTCGCTCTATGGCAAGTTTATTCTTTCATAGGTAAGGAGTCCAAAACTGCACACAATACTCCAGGATTGAGGCTCTCCAATTTTTTTAAGACTTCTTTACTTCGATGGTCAAATTCTCCTGCAATAATGGCCAACATACCACTGATCTTTGGTTTGATCGTACACTCCACATCGCCATATTAAACATAGTCAATTCACTGACTATCCCCTCAGTTCTATATGCCCTTCTCTCTCACTGTCTTGTACTTCCAGTACTGGAGATTCCCCCACACTCACTCTGTCCCCTCAGTTCTACATTCCCCACTCTGATTCTTACCTCTCCATGGCTGAATCCAGAAGAGTATTCCAATTATCCCGACAATAACAGCCAGTGGACTGATCATTGATGCAATTATGGTTCCAAGATGAAGGTATCCCACACTATCTTCTGGAATTTCTGAAACGTATTTGTATAATATCAGGATTTTTTTTCTCTGATCCTCAATATATTTCCAGTGTTCTGTCAGTCTAGTTTTATGCTCTTTTATCTTTCAGGAAGAAATTATGCAACGTTGGGATCAACATTGCCCATATTTCCACATGTATATTGATAGAAAGCATCCTATTTCAATTGAAGGCGAGCTCTTTGGACAAACAAAATGTTAAAAATCCATCCCCATATCTTTCTTGCAGAGTGATAAAGTAATGCAGAGGCAGACAGAGGTCATGGAAATGTAGCAATGAACACATTCAAGACTTGAGCAGCTAGGCTGTCACTCCATTGCTGCTCCGAGAGAATGCTGCACCACTGAAGGTTGGTGGAACGATGCTGCGGTACAGCTACATGGTGAGAAGGACACTACTCATGGAGCTGTGTACTGTTAGAAGGACAGTATTGGGAGAAGGCCAGGCAGCAATGAACTGTTCAAAGAACAATCTTGACGGAGTGCCGCGCCGTCAGTGAGGGTCAGCGCTGAGGGAGTGCCGCGC
>JAHRHZ010000002.1:4796043-4885821 GCA_024137785.1 Ginglymostoma cirratum
CCGCGCCGTCAGTGAGGGTCAGCGCTGAGGGAGTGCCGCGCCGTCAGAGGGTCAGTACTGAGTAAATGCTACAGTATTGGAGGGTTAGTATGGGGGAATGCTGCAATGTTTGACGGGCAGTACTAAAGTAGTTAGGGGGTCAATTAGCATAGTTGGTTGGACAGCTGATTTATAATGCAGAGTAATGGCAACATCATGAATTCAATTCCCACACCAGGAAGAATAGAGGAATTGAATATTCATTTAAATGGCAAAAGGCTGCAGAAAGCTACAGCAAAGAGGGATTTGGCAGTCCTTGTTGCATAAATCATAAAAAAAATTAGCATCCAAGTTCAGTGGGTAATAGGGAAGGCACATGGGGTGTTGGTCTCAATGTTGGATGTTGTTCAAAGGGAATAGAGTGGAAAGGTAAGGAGGTTTTGCTAAAACTCTCCAAGGCAGTAGTCAGACCACAATTGGAATACTGTGAACAGTTTTGTGACCCTTATCTAGGGAAAGATATAAGACAGTCCAAAGAAAGTTGACTAGCTGATACCAGGTAAGGAGGGACTGTTTTAGGAGGAAATATTGAGTATGTTGGGCTTGTACTCATTAGAATTTCGAAGAATGAGAGATGACCTTATGGAAACATGCAAGATTTTTCAGGGCTTGGTCAGGTAGGTGTAGAAAGGTTGTTTCTCCTTGGTGAAAAGCGTAGACCAGATTTTTTAATTTCAGAATTGGTTCTGCATTTAAAATAGAGATGAGAAAGATTTTCTTCTCCCAGAGGACAGCAAATCTGTGCAATTCTTTATCACAGAGATCTGATGGGGCCACAGGAGAGCAAGTGAGGAGCAACACCAGTTAAGTCTAAAACAGGTGTCAACCAAGTGAAAGTACAACACAAGACTATTTATCCATCAAACAGAGTAATCAACATGTGACAGATGGGACTAAATGTTCTTGTAATAAATAGATCAGATCTGCAGCCCTAACATACACAATCATGGATGTTCATCACAAACAGCTAAATAGTGATGGAAGATGCTCCACAAATATCCCTACCTTAAAGATAAGGAGGTCAGCTGATCAGGTGTTGGTCTTGTAAAGCAAAAATTGTGGGTTCAAATTCTATCCACACTTACAAATGACTACCTGAAGCAAGTTCCATCTCTGTTCTACATCCGCTCAGAATTATACTGAAAGCTACCCCCCTGTCCTGTCGTATACATTGTTTCAATCTCAATTAGAAGTCAGATAGGCAAAAGGTAGCCTAGATGAGGAGTTTATAGAATGTTTTCAGGTTAGAATATCATGTTCTCGAGCTGACCAGTGGGCAGACTGTATTAGACTTGATATTGTGCTAAGGGATAAGATTAATTAGTGAAAACTCTTCACAGCAAGCTTTCCTTAAAAGGTAGTGTCCTGTGTTTGACCATCTTCGACTGCTTCATCAATGACCTTCCCTCCAATTTAAGCTCAAGATCACTGAAGACTGTATAGTGTTCAGTTTCATTGGTAACTCCCCAGGTGCTGAAGCAATCTGCGACCATATGCAACAAGACCTGATCAATATTTAGGTTTTAGGTGGGAAGTGATAAGTAACGTTCATGCCATACAAGCATTAACCATTGCCAACAAGAATCTAATCATTCTCCTTGATGTTCAATGACATGACCATCACTCACCATCAACATCCTGGGGTTACAATTTACCAGAAACTTAGCTGGACCAGTCATATCAATGCTGTGGCAGGGCAGAGGTTGGGAGTTCTGCGATGAGTAACTCACATTCTGTTTCTCCAGTGCTTGCCCCGCAAGTCACAACTCAGTACTGTGGTAGCATACCCTCCATTTGCCTGATGAGTTCAGCTTCAAAAACACTGAGGCACATCAACATCATTCTGGACAGCGTGGTCAGCTTGACTGGCATCCCATCCATCCCCTTCAACTTTCACTCCATTACCTATACAGCATATTTCCAGTGTGTACAAATAAATATTATGCAATGCAGCAACTTGACAACCCATCCAAATACATGACTTCTCCTACCTAGAAGGACAGGAGCAGCAGACTCAATGAGAACACAACCACTTACAAGTTTGCCCTCTACATACTCACTATGGCTCAACCAAGCTCCTGGAACTCCTTTTCTAACTGGACTGTGGCTGCCCCCAAACCACAGACTACAGCAGTTCAAACAGGAAGTTCACTGCCACCTTCTAAAGGCAATCAGGGATGGCCAATAAATGTTCATGCCGCCAAAATCCTTATGAAAGAATTTTTTAAAAAAGCAGGAGGTGTGGAGGCAGGATAACATTGGGACAATGGGAAGCAATGTTATGACATTGGGAGTGAGGGGCTAGTTGCAGTGATAAGAGGCTAGTGGAGCTGATAATGGTATAGAGGGTGATAAAGAAATGGATGTGGTGATAGGATAATGGGGTTCACGAAGGGATGGTAGGGAGTTTTTCTTTATTCATTCACATGATGAGGGCATCCCTGGCTAGGCCAGCATTTATTACCTATCCCAGAGGGTGTATAAATTCAACTATATTGCTGTGGGTCTGGAGTCACATGCAGTTCAGACCAGGTAAGGATGGCAGTTTCCTTCCCAAAACGGCATTAGTAAACCAGATGAGTTTTTCCTGATAATCGACAATAGGTTAATGGTCATCATCAGTCTCCTCGAATTCTATCCTGCCGTGGTAGGATTCAAAGCTGGCTCCCCAGAACATTACTTGGGTCTCTGAGGTAACAGTCCAGTGATAACAGTAGGCAATCACCTCTCCATGATGAGGGGATAGGTGGGTAACAAATATGGGTTGAGAGAGACAGTAAGAATTCGGAGGATGAGGCAGTGAGTGTTTGAGAACCTGCTATCGTGGTGCCCTGATATTAAATACAAACTGTCACCATTGATAGTTCAGTTCCCTACTGCATTATACCTCACTAGCAGCATCTCGTTTCCAAAAAGATTTAAGGGGATAAGAGAGAGGAAGAAGTAAAAGAAGTAGTAGTAACAAAAAGAAAAGAGGAATAAACAGTAGCGAAAAAAAAAGGGAAATGGCAACATGAAGTCATCAGTCAAAAGAGGGACACCATATACTCTGACTTACTATCTGGAGCCCCAGGAGAGGTTGACGAGTAGGAGAACTGCACATAGACAATACACTTTCCCCGTGTTCCTCTTATGATATAAATGGGCTTGGTCTAGAAGTTTGCTGAGCCGTATTGATAAACCTCAGTATTTACTGCACTAACTAGATCCATCTTTTAGAACACAACTTTCTTGTTGGATTGTTTGGAAAATCCAAATTCTCAAGGATTTCATTTCTAGTTCAGCAATATGTCAAAGACTTAACCTCAGGCTCTCCCCAACCTCACGTTGCCTTATCAGGAAAAGTAGCAGAAGCAGGAGTAGCCATATTTGCCTATTCTACCTTTCAATACGAACTTGGCTCATTTTGTGCCTTACTGCCACTTTCCTGCTCATTCGCCAGATCCCTTGGCTACCTGAGACACCAAACTCTGTCTATTTCAGACTAAAATATACTCAGCAGCAGAACATTCACAATCGTGTAGGGGACACAATTCATAATTCTTAAAGGGTGGCCATTTCTAAAGGGTAGTTCATGGAGTAAAGAACTCTTCAGTGTTTGGGGATCGAAAATTGGGGCAGTATCTCATTCATCTTCCCTTCTCAGTCACGCATGTTCTCCCACACTCCTTCTCCCTTGCTGTGTCACACTTCCAGTTCAGTTCCTTACCCCAATGGTAGAGCTTAGCCTCTGTCAGGCTGCTGTGTTCAACTTGACAGGAATATTGATCCCCATCCCCAGCGGTGATTTCAACCTCTTTCTGGATCTGATGGGTCCCATCGTGGTTCGGTCGAATCCCCGAGGATTGTATATCAGACATGACCTCTTCATTCCTCAGCCAGGTCACCTCGATGTCTACAGGATAAAATCCAGTGACCAGGCAGGAGAGAGTGAGCGGCTTGTCCTGACGACTGGGCTCGCTTCTGGAGATGAATACTTCAGGCTGAACTGTGATGGGAAAAGGTGAAAATACAAACAATAGACAGACACTGAATGGAATGAGAGAGCGGTTTCATAGATCAGTGAGGTTAGATCTGAACATGGGGTCAAAAACTCAAATACACACCTTTCCTTTTGAGATATTCCTTTCCAATGTTTAAACGTGATTTTAAGCGTTCAGCAAGCTCCACTTCCATCAGCCATTTCCAAAACTTATTCCAGGATTCATCAGAATCCCATTTCTCTTTTGTTTTCACTGCATTGTGATGTGATGCGACCCATCTCATTCTGTCCGACTCCAGACTAATGTAGTCCTTTCCGTCAAAGGCAACATTCATTCTTCTCTTAATGGAGCCATCTTCACACACCTCAACATTCCTTATCCATTGCAAAATATGCTTTCCTGTCAAAGGTAAACGGTGAAAAAATCAAATTTTCACTGTAAAAAGGTATTCAATGGGCTTAGCATTATCGTAAATTTCTCTGATGTGTCAGTTTTACAGTATCTGACACACAATTGCACCCAACATTACATTAATAACATCCCCTGTGAACTTGGTATTACAGTCTTAGATCCCCCAGTGGGCACTGTATTATACACTGCAGGCTCAGATTTACAACAGTAAGTCTCCATATGCTCAGTAGGGTTCTGAAGGTTCAGTATTATATTAATAAATACCTGTGTGTTCTGTATTGCATTAACAGATGCACTTTGTACTCAAACATTAATAAAATCGTGTGTCCGTGCCATCTTTGAAAGGCCACTGTGCACCTGAACGAGTGCTGGCAATCTGCTGTTGCCCATCACTGGCAACATAATGGCACAGTAGCCACAAAGCCACGCTCCCTCCCCACAGCATACGCCAACATTACTTAAATTATACGCACAATCCTATTCTCTCACCCCAGTCACTGTTCATCCACCACACTTGACCTGTCCTTAGCCGAGTACTGTCTGAACACCCTGTAAGTCAGGGCTACATTGACCCTATTGCACTAAAAGTCAAGAGGGTTTATCAGGGAGTGGTGTGTGCTGTCTGATCTTCGCATGCTGCACCCTCAGTAGACAAAGAAGGGATGCTACAGACACTGAACAGTTGTGACGGCTTCAGCAATCTTCCCAGGAGGAAGGTGAAGACATTGAGCAGGAAGAACATCATCTTCTGTAAGATAGAGGGCTGCAGCAGCGTCAGACATAATGAGCAAAAAGTTAACTAGCAGCCACTTCCAAAAGTTGGATGAAGTTTTCATTCACTGACTGTCACATTGTTGCTGCCCCAAAGTAGCCCTTTGTTTAGTCCCAAAAACAACTGCAGCTTTATGTTGGATAACAAGGTGTAGAGCTGGATGAACACAGCAGGCCAAGCAACAGAGGAGCAGGAAAGCTGACGTTTCAGGCCTAGACCCTTCTTCAGGAAAGCAGTTCCTACTATCCCTGCAGCTTTGTGTTGGTTTTTGTTTTGCTTTTCCTGTTTAATAAAAGTTGATAGGAGTGACTATTTCATGGCTTTACAATATCAGCTGCTCCCTCATTCAGGGGAAAAAGTAACATTCCTTCAAATTTCTAACATTGTGTGTTGCTGAGGAAAGGGGTTAGCTTCTGTGCTTCACTCTTGTAGCTGCGTTTACAACGACAGTCAATCAGACAGGCAATGATTTGAAGTGCCAACATTTCTACAAATGTGATGTTCTATCTACAAGTGAAGTGTCACTGTGCCATCTGTGCCCTTTCACTAAGTTGAGGTGTAATCCTGGCTAACTGTATTGGAGTGGAGGGCTTTATCCATTTCTGGCAGACCCTAAGCGTTCTATTGGACTTGACTTCAAGATGTCGGTGGAGTTGCAAGGTTGAACCCCGGGTTTGTCTGCTCCCGTCTGCTTTCTAACACCACTCTTTCTTTTCTTCTTTTTACCTCTGCACTTTTTCTTTTCTCTAAAGCCTGGAGAGCAATGGGTGAAGGAGGAGGCCTCCAGCGATGGCAGCAGCAGCATCACACCAAGATAAGCTGGACACAGCTCTACTCCAGCTCGGGGTTTCCCATCATGTGTGCAGCAGGTCCAGACTCACAGGCTAGGCCCATGCTCCAGGTCCGCAGCTGGCCCGAGAGCCAGAAGGAGCGGAACGAATCGGTGAAAGGGATGGACGGCGGACTGGCAGCAGTGACTGGAAGAGGAGAAGCATCGGATGGGGAAAAGGAGGTACAGAACCCGCACATCCCTAGGCCCAAGGCTTCAGTTTGATGTGGTGATCTTGCGGGGGGGGAGGTGGTGGTGTAGTGACAGCAACGGAGACCTGTAACCAAGACCCCCAGTGCCCATTACAGAGACTACAGTCGATGTCGAGCAGTGACTGGAGGAGCAGCAGAGGAGGAACAAGAAGAAGAGAGAAAGACGAACTCTATCGAGTAAAATCTTGCATTATATTCAGTATTTCAAGATGGCGCTGGAGAATGGAGTCTCCTGGCATGTAACACATGAGAAAACACTTTTTACTGCATTTTTATATCTGTGAGACAATAAATCTAAATCTCAATCGCCGTGGCCACCCTGTTTATGGAGATAATCAGACACATATTTGCTAAAGCCAGTCACAGCACTCATAATGGGGGTGGTCTCCTCCAGCTTTCCATCCAGTTTACTAAGTGACATCTGCCTGCCACTCCTTTGTCTGTTTGTAGATTTGCACCAAGTCATTAATGGGCTCCTCTCCTGCCTGGGGCTGAGCAGCTGCCTGGTCTCTGGCAGCTCTCCCAGTGCCAGCAGTTTCAGCTGTTTCTTCCTCAGCCGGCTGTGTCAGTGACATGCTCCTCACTGCTTTCACACCCACGGAGGGTCTCAGCAGCCTGCAAGAGCTCAGGCACTGAAACCGGCCTTGCCTTGCGAGGGATCAGTGGCTTCCTCCTCGGAAGTGAAGGAGGAGGGGGGGGAAATTACAGGAGGCGGCTGTTTGGACGTAGCCAGTGCCTGCAGAAGGCAACAGAGGAAGTTGCACAACCGTGGTCAAAACTTGAGCAATAGAATTTGAGTGGGGTTAATGAGAGCATGGCACAATGTCCACTGGGACATGCTGATATCAACATCACCCCACAAACATTCACAGTCTTCCCACCCTTTCCTCTTGAGTGTGCTGAGAAGACAAACATTGGCCACTCCATGACTTGATGGGGTGCCTTCAGCCCTGGACTGATTCCTCATGAAATTATACAAAAGGAGGGACTGAATGAGCTGAAAGTGGTTGGCACAGCTGTTACTGTTGGTTAAGGATGAGGAAAGATCACAAGGTGAGTGAGTAGGAAACAGAGTGCAGAAAGGGCTGGTAACTTGGAGGGGCAGGCAGGGTCAGAGCTTTTGAGGGGAATTGCTCAATGAAATAATCATTGTTTAGGTCATAAGCATCGGTGGGAGGTGCAATGGCAGACCTAGAGTGAGTGTCAGACAGCAAACAGAACATGGCAACACTTAGCTTTGGAGTGCAAAAGGCTTACAACTTTCTTGAAGCACTGCTGTGACCCCCTCTGGACCATGAAGTGGCACTGACCCAGGCAGTAACCTCAGAGCAGGCTGTGGTCTCCTTTAGCAGTCCTAGAGAAAGAGGGTGACCCTATTGTCCATCACCAGGACTTCCGAGTGCCGAGCACCAAAGCAGGATGCTAGCTTGGGTCTTGGAAACATCTCCTTTTGAACTGTGAGACAGATAATAATTGGCTTGTAGCATTTGAACGAGTGCACCCTCTCAATTTAAATATGGCCTTGGCGACATAACCACAAGAAGGTCTCAGCACTGCTGACCAGCTCTTCTGCTGCTGACTGCAAGATATTGCAGGAGCAACGCATGGATGTGGAGTGCAGATTTAACAAGGTGAGTAAGGTAAGACTGCATGAGAAAATGCTTTGGAGGGGTTTCAGAAGAGATAGATACCAGAAATGAATGTGTTATTCCAGGAGAATAGGTTGGACATTCTGGGCTTGTTTTGACTGGAGTTTAGAAAAGTGAGGAGTTACTTGATTGAAGTGTATAAGATCTAGAATAGTCTTGAGAAAGTGGATTTGGAAAGGATTTTCTCTTATAGGTGAGTCCAGAATTAAGAGCACTGCTTTAAGATGAGGTGCCTTTCTTTCAGCACAGAGATGATGAGAACTTTATTTCTCTTGAGGATTGGGAAACTTTGGAACTCCTGGCCTGAGAAGCTGGTGGAAGCAGGGCGATTGAATATTTTTAAGTCAGAAGTGGATAGGTTTCTATTGGGTAAGGGAATGGAGAGGTATTGGGAGTAATTTAAAATGTAGAATTAGAAACAAAAAAAAGGAAACAAAATAAACACAGATAATGGGAACTGCAGACGCTGGAGAATCTGAGATAACAAGGTGTGGAGCTGGATGAACACAACAGGCCAAAGGAGCAGGAAGGCTGACGTTTCGGGCCTAGACTCTTCTTCAGAAAATAAACAGATCAGTTTCATGTTTTAAAGTTTCCAGTGCTCACGGAGGTAAATCCTTCATAAAGCTTCCAAAAATATGACAAATTATGAGAAAATGTAGCCTGCTGTGTTCCTGCCATTCCCACTACTCCTCCTGGAAGTGCCGTTCACAATAAAAGTGGCCAGAAGAATCACACTGAACCAGCCAGAACAGGTTCCCCTCTACACACAGCATGATCAAACACAGAGCATGCAGTTTTCCAAAGTTAAAGTATATCATTCCAAATTATGACAACCAAATACACCATCATAGCAGGTTTGATGAGGGTAATGAGTTGTACATGGCCTTCCAGATGATATTTGATGAAATGCCAATAACAGGCTTGTCAGCAAAGTCAAAGCTTATGAAATAAAAAGGACAGTAGCAGCATTCATAAGAATTTGCTCAGAGTCAAGAAACAGAGTAGTGCTTAACAGCTGTTTTTCAGAATGGACCAAACTCCCCAGGGAATGGAGCATTGCTTTTGCTGATCTGTAATCATAATTTAGACTTCGATAGATAGGGCACAATCTCAAAACATGCAGGTGAACTAAAATGTCAATTTAATGTGAATTGCAGAACTGATATTGTTAAACTTCAAGAGGGTCATAGACTAATGTGTGGTCAGACAAGATAACATTCAAAGAGAGGCACAGACTAAAGCATTGTGTTCGGAAGAATAAGGGACTGCGAATATAAAGCAAAGGTTACAATTCTAAAGGGATGTAAGAATAGAGTCACCCAATTTCATAAATCCATAAGTTGTCAAAGGTGGTAGGGCAGGTTGAAAAAGTGCAAACAGGCAAACAAGGTCATGGGATTTACATATAGCGGCATAGTGTAGTGTACAATAACAAGGTGGTTATGATGAACTTTTACAAAAGAAAAATAGTTCAGAGTCAACTGCAGCACTATATACAATTCTGGGCACCACATTAAGGCAGGTTATGAAGGCTTTAGAGAAGACTTAAATATTTATGAAATAATTTCTTCTGTCACTAAGGATTATTGTCCTTAGGCAAAGAGACGGATGACAGAAAGTTTAGTGGAGGTTCGATCGAGGTTGTGAAGACCATTTTTATTTTTTCCAACTGTGAACTAAGAGTGGGGAAAGGAACTGCTTCAAACGAGGAAGCTGTGTAAGAAGGTATGAGTAGCACGTCACTGGAACACGTGATTTATATTTACAATGTTGCCTTATCCCAGCAGTATGGTAGCATGCTAAACACATCACTGTATGTGGTGTGTGGTTTGGTGTGTGTGGTGTCATATGGTGTATGTTCAGGACAATTCTGCTCAGAGACAATCATTTGATTGCTTTTTTTCAGTTGACTGGTTGTGTGGGTTCAGAAGAGCTCAGTATAGCAACAACTTCTTGATTAGTTCCTGGATAGGCTCTAGCCTTGTATATAGACGATGGAGAAGCTTCCAGCCTGCAAAGAGAAAACAGCTAAATCTTTCTCTTTCTGTCTCATATTCTCACTTATAATTTCCCTACAAACTGTTCTCTCTGCAAATTCTCTTGTGGAAAAGGACAGAAAACAAAACACCTCCAGAGGCACAGAATTCTGAACGAGTGAATGAAAGATAGAGTCAATTTACCCACAACCTTATGACATTAGCACAGAATTGGAAGGAGTCAAGAAAAAACTATCATTTAGGATCCAGACTGATGCCGAATTGTGCTTCTCTGTCTTCACCTATAATATTTGTGTCTTGTTTCTTTGTGTCTGTATGTGTATGGGAATTTTAAAATGGGGTAGAGTTTAAGTTATAGAATTCTAAGTTAGCAATTGACGTTTCTTTCTTGCTATTGGTTAAAAACAGTTTTATTTTAATAAATAATTATTTTCTTGTTAACGAAAAACCTGATGTGCATAATCTTTTAACCTGTGTTACACAGTTAATCTGGGCAATTCGTGGTTTACTCAAATTTTCACATTTGTGATGACTCTGGGAATATTGAGGCTTGGTTTTCAGCACAATACCCCTGTGACTCATGACAAGTTGTTCAAAATCTTGAGGGGTATAGGTAGAGTGCATAGGGAGAAATGGTTTCCCATTCATGGAAAGGTGAAGAACCAGGGGTCACCCATTTATTGGGACTGGCAAAGGAATCACTGGCAACAGGAGTGAAAATTGTGCCCATAATGGCTCAGTTGGTAGCAAATCTTGCATCTTAGTCACCCGGGTTGGGCTTCAAGTTGCACTGTGGGCCTCAAACACAAAACTCAGCTGATTGATGCTCCAGTAGAGTATGGAGAAAGCTGTGCTGCTGGCTGAAGGTGTCACCTTTTTTGAATAAAATGTGAAACTAAAACCCCACCTGCCTATATAGATATAAAAGCTCTATTTTGAAGAAAAATGGGGGTATTTGTCCTAATATCCTGCCAAAACATATCCCTTATCTAACATGACAAAAACAGATGATCTGATACGGTCAAATTTCTGTCTGGGGAAGTTAGTTGGCTGCCACATTTCCAGCACTGAAACAGTTCTGCAATTCATAAGCACTTATATGGTTGTAATGTGCTTTTAGACATTTGCTGGTTGCGAAAATCCCTATATAAATACAAATCTTTACTTTTAAAAATGGTGAGTAGTTATATTCTGGAAAGCGCTTCCTGAGGGTGTAGTGGAGACAGATTTAACTAAGGTACATCCACCACTTCCTCTGGATGTTCATTCCTCTGAGTAAAAAAACTTGTTCCCCCTATCTTCTTTAAATCTCTCTCCTCTCACCTTAAAAATGTGCTTCTAGTCTCGAAATCTCCCATCCTAGCTAAAAGACACCTATTATTAACTCTATCTATACCTTTTCTGACTTGTAAACCTCTAATAACATCACCTCTCAATCTCTTACACGCCTGTAAAAAAAGCTGTATCCAGCTCTTCTTTATAACTCAAACCCGGCATCATCCTGAACTCTCTGTAGCTTAATAATTTCCTTCCTAGAGCAGGAAAACTAGAACTGGACACAGTATTCCAGAAGAGGCCTTCCTTCTGTGTTGCAAACATTCTATGATTCTACAATTAGGTCATTAACTATACTGGATATCCAGGCATCTATTTTAAACATGTATTCCTTACTGTTGTATGACCATGGCTGAGTGGCTTTCTGGTGCCCGTTAAACAGGACAGCTCTGGTGGAAATCCGAGTTGATAATGTTACCTGATGTTTGGTTTGTCCCCTTCATTATTGTGATCAGACTTTCCTTAGCCATGGCTGAAAGTTTATTCGCTTGATTTGTGAGGTATTCCCAGTACTCCTCGTCAAACGAATCCATCATCCACTGCTGCCGGGGGACTGTCCGCCTGGTGTCACTGTCATAATAGGTCACAGGAACTCCATTGATCGTTGTTACACCAAAATACTCAGGTAGTTCAGCAATGCCAGAGGTTGCTATAAATGCCGTAGTAATGGTATTGCTGTCTGTAAAACAAATAAAGGAACAATTCATTTACAAAAACTACCAACTGAGCAGATATATTCTCAGCCACATCATGACGGTGCCCCAGAGACAGATACAGAGCGATGGAGAGGAATTCAAACAGAAAACAGGCAGATGCACGGGGTAACAAGGTGTGGGGCTGGATGAACACAGCAGGAAAGCTTGACGTTTCTGGCCTAGACCCTTCGTACACCCGTACAAAGTAGGTACGACTGCAAATGTCAATTCTTCTCCCATTAATGAATATCGTGACACGCATTTCCTGCCGATGCTAACATTTCCACTTCCAGTAAAATCTCAGTGAATTTCCAGTCCACACCCGGGGCTGGAGAAATGAGAGAGAGAGAGAGAGAGGATGGAAGGCTGAATTCTGTACTTACCGGGAGTGACCCAGGAAAAACACAGGGAGATGGAGAAAACGATCAGCAACATTCTAGGAATGCACTGTCCCTATTCCAATTCGGGACTGGGAATAAAATAGTCTAAAATGGGGAGGGGGAAGACTGAACAAGGTCGTCGAGACTCCATTTTACTGCTGAATTTGAAGATAGATCATTTCCTGAGCGAGAAACCCCAGTACCAGAGGAGAGCAGAGGCGTGTTTATAAAAGGATATCCAATTAAAATGACATATAGTTATCCGTCGTGAGTTACCGAGAGGTCAAACTCGGGCGAAACAAAGAGCGAGACAGAAGCTTAGGTGGGGCTTTCTGCTATTGCTTCAATGTGGGGGATGGAGAAGGGAAAATGTTATCGCTGGTGACGAATGTATTGCTCAGTCTATCACATGCCCGTCAGCGCCTTAGCCACAGTGAAGAATCTGCCCTGAAACAGAAATAGCTGGAGAAACTCAGACGGTCTGGTAGCTTCTTTGGGGAAGTGAAAACAGAGACCAGTAACCTTTCTTCAGGACTAGGTAGTGCCTGTCCTCTCAGTTCGCTCATTATTGGAGTAACAGGTTTCCTGAAACTGCCAGTCAGTCAGAGAGAGAGCAGCAGCTTCCGGATACTGACTGCTCCTCCAGAACTGATCCAGCCTTTTGTGTTTCACTTTTCGCCCGATTGGAGTTTTGCAGGGACATGGGATGGTGAGCCAAGTGGGGGGGATGTCGGCGACAAGAGCAAGGGGCTGGCTCTTATCAGCCCCCACCATTTCGGGCATCCATGCCTCAGAATAGCACCATTGGATGTCAGTCCCCTAACCTACCCCATATCTGACAAACCAGTAACCACAGTATCCCCGGGCTGATTCTTATTGGAAATCTGCCTGTTGGTTTTAGTAGCTTGGTGATCACCGTTACCTAATATAGACGCTGGAACATTTATTGCAATTTTCCGATAGTTTATCAATTTCATTGTGTTTGTAAAGAAGCAACAGTTTAGATATGATACATTAGTTAATTAGATAAAGAAAGTATATAAATGTGACAATTGGGGGACAGTTCATTGAGGACAAACAGGCTGTCATTATGGAATGTGTTGGGTTTTTTTAATTTCAAAAATATACTTTGGTCATATACACAGCCACTGAAGCAGGTTGGTTCTGTATGTAGCATATGAAAGAACAAACAAACATTGGACTTTGACTCTATCCAACAAGCAAACCCAAGACATTCTTATTTGTACAAGACTATGTTTACTTATATTTGAGGCACCAGGAGGGTCCAGTGACTGAATGGACCCCCATGTAGCTTTGGCTGAAAGACCTCAGACAGTGGTCTTTCCCCACTGCCTCTTGGCAGCAGCTATCCCAAGCTTTAGTGCATCCCTCACCACATAGTCCTGGATCTTGGAATGTGCCAGTCTGCAACACTTGGTCAGGGGTCACCTCCTTGTCCTGGAAGATCAGCACATTTCGGGCAGACCAAAGAGCACCTTTCACCATTTTAATGATCCTCCAGGCACGGTTAATGTTTGACTCAATGTGTGTCCTGGGGAACACAGAGTCCTACGTCACGGAGCTGCTTGGGACAAACTTTGACAAAAACTACTACA
Organism: Ginglymostoma cirratum; assembly: GCA_024137785.1. Lineage (NCBI taxonomy): Eukaryota > Metazoa > Chordata > Chondrichthyes > Orectolobiformes > Ginglymostomatidae > Ginglymostoma > Ginglymostoma cirratum. Next base: position 4,809,965 of record JAHRHZ010000002.1, read on the forward strand.
TCTTTCCCCAGGCTTCCTTTGCAAAGGCACATTCCAGAAGGAGATATGTGTCAGTCTTATGAAAATTGTGAAGGTAGCATCCTGCTCTCGAGTTGGTGTGTTAGGGAACCCTTCTCTTAGTCTTCCTCCTCTCCTTCTGGTCCATCTTCCACCTCTCTGGTGGGAACTGCTCCATGAAGACTGCTCTGGGGAACCACGCAATGAGAGCTGCCCTTTAAGGGAATCCTCCTCTGCCCTGGCACTTATTGTTATGCCTTATTTCTAGCGGCGGCCAACTTAGGCTGGGTCAGTTGATTGTCTGAACCCTTTTGACCAATGGCCATAGGACAATACTCATAATGTCAGCTGATCCCCATATTGTCCCATTGCCCACCTTCACCTGAGGGTTAGTTGACCAACCTTACTAAAAGCAAAACCTTCATATTTTTGAAAACAACGTGCCAGTAATAGAGTGCCTTTGGCACCAGATAAATTGTCAACACTGCTTCAATGGGCATTGTGACCTCTGTATTTTTCATACTCCTTCCCTTTGTTTTCATATGCTAGAAACTCGGGAAGCTAATTACTGCTGTAAAATGAAATCTCAGGCTACATCATAAATACGAAGATAATTTCATTTGTAAGGGCCCACAATATTCAAAAGGATCCATGTCAATTTTGGAGAGTTTCATGGAGGGTTTCTCTTCATTAACGAGACTTGTTGCCAGTATGGCATCCTGCTTGTCCTATCTTCCCTCTCTTCAGAGGCAGAAGTATTTACCACTGCCTGGGTCTACTGGGAGTCTTGTGCTATCTTTAAAATACAGTTGTGCAGCAGGTGAAGTGCTGTCAATCTATATTATGTACCGGGCCAGACCCTCTCAAAATGTTTTAAGAAGGTAGCCTAGACCCTAACTTTTTGTATTTCTAAGACAAATGCAATGTGCGGTGTTCCAGATGCAATTCGATTGGTAAACTACTTGAAGTTAAGCAAAACACACATGATTTAAACACTATAATTAAAATATAACCAAAGAAAAAGGAATTTAGAGTAACTTAATTGTAGTGGAAAACTTAGCAGAATAATAGATACAGTAACTATTACTAATTAACTGTTCCAATATAGTAATATCCCATAAACACACCTTTGGCGAAAAGGCAAATTCAGAAAAATAGATTTGTCTCACGGGTAACCCACCAGCAGAAGAAACCTCAGCTTCTAGCTGTATCCAAGAGAGGGAAAAGATAACTTCAAATTCTTCAAGCCTTGAACAGCAACTGCTTAGAGCTAAACCTAAAAACTTTAAAAAAAACGAGTAAAGCCTGGTCTGTAGACCTAGCTACATCCGTTCAGGCTGCTTCCATTGTTCCAACTTTAAAAAGAAAACCCCAAATTCTCTCAAGCTGTTAACTGTAGTGATTTCGGTGGACCGCCCAAAGCCCCCTGCCTTACAATCTCTCTTCAAAAACAGAACAAAATAACCTCTTAACGCTGTAGCACCATCACAGTCTGGAGGTGTCCTGCAAGGTTTCTTCTTCTGAAATGTCACCCTGAGATGGCAGACAGACTAATAGCCAATCTCTGAGAGAGAGCTGGAGTCCTTAGTGGATAGGATGGTGCAGAGAAGGGCTGTGCTCCTCCACCAGGACTGATAGGGGACAACATGTGACCAGTGCTATCATATTCTGTTTGCAATCTCACACCTACTATTGCTACTGCCTGTGCCTCCCACTCACGCTGTTGCATGTAGCATCTTTTCTCACTCACTCACACCAGCACCCATGAAACCAGCATGGCCTGTCTGTGCTGCTCACTCATTCACTTGGGGCACCCTGCTACCTTTTCCCAACCTGAACCTGTGCCAGACCCTTCGACGGCCCAGAGCAGGGCAGAAAGTGCCAAGATGGATGTTGGGGTGTCGAGCACACATCTCCTCAGCTCCTACCTGCAGAAGACCTCACTGTTTCTGTGGTGATGCTGAAATTTCCATGTCCCACCAATCAAATGTAAATCATTGTCCATTGCTGTGCTGCTCTCCCATTGCCCTCACTATAATTCAACCCCTTTCTTGCCTGTTGATGGCATCAGTGGAATCTGCATGCCCTCCATTGTGATGAAGGCAGCTCCAGAAGAAATCTTCTCATCTACCTGGAAGAAATCACAGGTCCCTCAGAGGCAAGGCTGCCTCCTGCACCCTGCACTGACTCCGATACTGAGACCTCGGTGGGTATTCTAGCTGGATTCATGTTGGGAGCACATACTGGTGAACATTGCACTGCCATTTCTCCACTGCTGGTCAAGGCAGAGATGCCTCAGGTCACTGGCACTCGGAGGACTGCCAAAAACCAGGCGACTGCTCAACCCCCAGCAAGAAATGCACAAGCAGACACAGGAGCAGCAAGCAGGTTTGTCTCAGGATAAACTGACTCAGAGGCTGCAGGACACTGCCAACATTGTTTGGATCATGCTGCCTCTTGGCATCTGGGCAGGGTAGTAGCTGCCATATCCTGGACAGCCAGACCCAGAACATTCAGTGTCTGCTGGATGAACACACAAACCTGCACCTCAACCGCCTAACCATTGATGCTCAGGACCAAAGGCACGGCAACAGGGGTCGAGGGACCTTAACCCTAACTCTATGTACCTCTTCCTCACAAGGTGACCAGGCAGTGACAGTAGGTGAAGTGAAGGTGGAAGAACAGCATTTCATTTCTCGTTTGGGAACTCTGCAGCCTTTGGACTTAACGTCAAGTACAATAATTTTAGGGCCTGAGCACCACCTCCCATATCCTTAACCCAATCCCCACACACCAGGCCTTGTCATCACATGACATGGTCCCCATTAGCAGCTCCTGGTTCTTCCAGGCTGACCTTTCCCCCTTCCTTTGTCCGTCTAGCTGCTGATCTCTCTCTCTGGACTCCATCTCCACCTCTCTTCCCACCCAATCTGCAGATAAACATCATCATTTTCCTATCACCAATCAGTTCTGAAGAAGGGTCACTGTACCCAAAATGTTAACTCTGTTTCTCTCTCCACAGATGCTGCCGGACCTGCTGAGTTTCTCCAGCTACTTTCGTTTCTATTTTTGATTTCCAGCACACTACCCCACTGAAGCACTGAGTTTTTTCAGCATCCACGTTTCTTTTCTTTCGTTTAGTGTCAGTTGATACCCAGCCACAGTAGAAACCATGCGGAGGGGCCCAGCACATTCCAGAGGTTACTGAGCCTTCCAGCTACACCCTGCACACCCCCAACAACTGCAGCCCCCCCCTCCACCCCACCAACCCATCATCCCTGTGAGAATTTAAGCCCAGGATGGAGTGGCTGCCTCTGGGAAGGGCCCTCTCTGGGCCCTCTAGACACAATCACATGGCGGGGTTGCCTGGTCAAAGCTCCAGGGCCAACAGGCTCCATTGTAGGACAGGTTCCTTCCACTTTTGCTACAGACCATGGAACTACACCAAGATATAATGGGGGAGAAAGGGAGGAACCCTTCTGAGGGTAAAACTTCATGGTAAATACATTCTCATATTTATAAAAATATGTTCACTTTTCATCATCAGCTGTGTGCTTCACAATATTTCATGGTATAAAGTGTGAAGCGGGCAGCTCCATGTGCAGGCTTTAGGACAATGTTGGGTGATTGCTACTTTAGCAACTAGGCTGAATCTTTCCAATCTGCTCTACATTGCAGACTCGATGACCCAAGTGATCTCTTTCCACACTGTAGGAATTCTGTGATTCCTTGTGCATCACAGGGTAAATTGGTTACCTCACTACTGCCAATCTGAGCCTGTTTTTCTGGTCGAATTTCTAATGCCAATATTGTTGTGCAGGGCATAGAAGATTCTGCCTCAGTCGGGATGTTGTCCACCAGGGGGCAGATGACCCCCATGGTGTCCACGCAAGTTCCTGGGTGCAAGCACTGAATGTGCGCACACATGCTCTCATCACCGCTTCGAGATCATCTCACTCCACCTTTTATGTTTTTCCGAAGGCGCTGTGGCAAGATTCTCACTGGGCAGCAGCGAGTTGATAATTGATGCGAGTACCACTCATTAAGGTCTATGTTGACAGCTCAACTCACCTATTCAATATTCCAGATGCAACCTTGCCAAACTTACAAACTAACCATTGGGAAAACTCAACATGGAAACCAGAGTGAACTTTTGGTGACTTCAGTTTGTAAGGAGCCAAATGACAGAAGCCCACCATTTGTCTCTGACTCTTCCTGCCCAATGGTGAGCTGCTTTCCTTTCGGAATGAGAGAGAGAGAGGCTGTACTATGAAAGTGGTTGGCACTGCCATTACTATTGGTGTAGATGGGGATGTGTATCGAGTGAGTGAGAAGGCAGCACAGAAGGCATGCAGGGTTTGTGGTGACAGGGGTTTGGGAATGGTGAGTGCAGGTGAAAGAAGATGTTACAGACAGTAGTGAGAGTGGTCAAGCGTCAGTCTTGGTGTAAGCTGGGTACAGTCGGAGAACTAGGGTGAGTGTGAAGTATCAGAGAGAAGATGATAGACCATACCCTGATGGAGTGGAGAAGCTCTTTGACCTGCTTCCGACATTCCTGCAGCTGGCTGAGATTGCTTTAACTCGGGGTGCAACCCTGCAGACACTACCCACCCCCCCGCCTTCCCCCGCAGGACTGATCTCTCTGGACTGTTCTCAAAGTTTTGAAGATAACACCTTTCAGCCTGCAGGTCATTTTCCAGTAAATGGTCAATCCCTTGCAAAGGCAAATTTAAACTCAAACACAGCATTACTGGCCTATAATACTTGTTTTTGAAGTGAGCTTCATGGTGCCTCAATGCTTTCTGCTGTCAGTCTGTAAGAATAGTACACAGGAATTTGCAGTTAATACTAAAAAGAAGTCTCTAGGTTATCAAGATTGGAGAGAGTCAGTTAAGTTAGAAATTAAAGAGTCAAAATAGAAATAATACTTCATTGGAATTATCTATAAAGGGTAGGGCTGGCAAAAGTGGTAAAAAAAGATTGGGAACAAATTTGGAGAATGTTAGGGTTTCTGGATTACAGAGAACCATTGGGTAATGATGTAGTTGCCTTAGCTGCTTCAGGTGATGTCATTCTTTATCTTTCACCAGCAATTCCCGAGTTTGCAGCTGCAAAACCCTTTCTCCCCAGTTCTCTTTTCTCTCTCTTGTTTTCCTGAAATTCTACCACATCTTTTCCAATGAGTTTTGGTTAGAGTAACTGTGTTTGGTTACAATTCAGCTTTTATCACCTGTTCCAAAATCTGGACTGAAATACTGAGCTCGCATTTTTAGAATCCCCTCTCTTTGTCTGGTTGTGTATTTCAGTCGTACTGTTTCACTACGTCTTTTAGCTGTTCTATGTTTAAGGACACAAATTCTTGCCAAATTAAATCGTCTTGTTCTACAAACATCTCTGCATCAAATTTAGCCATCTTAACTTTCCCACATGTTATCATTTCCTTAAAGCTTGTTGCTGCAGTATCTTGCTTGATTTTAAAAAAATTGATCTATATTATTATCCCTTCCATTTCCAAATTCTTTAAAGTTCAAATTCAGTTCATTTGCAATGGATTTAATTTCAGTTTGAAGCTTTCAATTGTCATGGATGGTTTAAAATGCATTTCACTCAAAGTTGTCGATAAATTTGTTTATATTTGTATATCTCCTCTTTAGGAGTGAGAAATTCAATCTGTGATAACGCAGCAGAAAGTCCCTTTATATTTAAAAGAAGAATTGATTCATGTTTGCGCTGCTGAAGTAACTTCCAGTGCTATAAGGTTACTATTTCATTCCCAAAAAAAAAACCCATTTACTTACAGGTGAAAGCAAAAACTGAAACTGACTGGAATTGAATCGGATCAGTCTTCACTCAGATCTGGTATTTCAGCCGCTTGACTGACATGAAGGATTTGTAATTGTAGGGTTGCTTCATCAACTGCGATAGCGTCTATTGTTAGTGGCTGGGGGGGTTATTAATTTCATAGGAGTGTTCAGCAGATCAGGTTACAGGATGAAGACAGGGATCTTTCACAGGTGTGGCACTTTTCAACTGTTTGAAGACTTTTAAGAAGGAAAACTGTTTTCAAGTATGTCCCCTGTTGTCCCTCCCTGATGGAAACAGTCCCGCATTAAAATGCCTCCTTCATGTTGTTTCAAGATGGCTCTCCAGACTGTGATGGATACCCTCTCTTTAGAGAATGCTCTGTGTTTGTCGAGTGCCCTGTTCTTTAAAGTGTACTGTCTTTGTCTTGTTTTCCTGCCTTTTTACTATCAGCGTGACTATCTGCAATGCCAAAGATCACCCCTACACATGTACAGGCATAGCCTGTGGCAACAGCTTGTCGTGGCAGACTGCAGAAGTGTCTGTTTAAATGCACCGCCGGACAAGAGATGGGGGGTTGGTGGAGAGGCTGACGGCTGGTAAAAAGGTGAGCTTCCTGTCCCTGCCCTTGTCTGAGAAGTACATCTTCTCATCCGTCACTATTTTGCTGCATTCACCCTGCTGCCATTACCTCACTGCCCAGCCCTCTTCAGCCGCCAAGCTGCCCTTTCCAGAGTCAGGAGTGGATACGCAGGAGCTGGGTGGCTGCTTCGGCCCCTGTTCCTCACCCCATTCACTGCTCCCCCTCAAGTGCTCCCTATCCAAACTCCCTCTTCCTTACCCATATCCTCATCCAGACACTAAGGTGCCCAATGAAATGGCTGCCGGTGAATATCAGCTTGCCAAGAAGCTGTATTCCTGGGTGTGTGTTTATTCATCGCGCCACTTATGCCAACTTTCCCAATAGAGTCATACAGCATGGAAACAGACTCTTCGGTCCAACTGACATATGTGGACCATAATCCTAAACAAAACCAGCCCCATCTGCCTGATCCTGGCCTATGTTCCTCCACACCTTTCCTATTCATGTGCTTATCTGAATGTCTTTTAAACATTGTAACTGTACCTACATTCACCACTTCCTCAAGAAGTTCATTCTACACGCGAACTACCCCCGTGTAAAAAAGTTGCCCCTCATGTCTTTTTAAAATCTTTCTCTTCTTACCTTAAAAATATGCCCCTCGTCTTGAAATCCACAATCCTAGGGAAAAGACACCTGCTATTCACCTTATCTATACCTCTCATGGTTTTATAAACCTCCAAAAGATCACCCCTCAACCTCCCATACTCTAGTGAAAAAAAGTCCCAGCCTATCTAGCCTCTCCTTTTCACTCAAACCCTCCTTGCCCGGCAACATCTGATAAATGTCTTCTGAACCCTCTCCAGCTTAATAATATCCCTCCTATTACAGGGCGACCAGAACTGGACAAAATACTCCAGAAGAGGTCTCAGCAATATACTGTAAAATTTCACATAACGTCCCAACTTCTATACTGAAGGGTCTGAGCAATATCGGGATGCTCAGACAATGGCTGCCAGACTCAATGTTCCATATCAAGCAAGTGGTAGTCGCACTACAGGATTAATTTCTCATTTAGCACTTGAGGCATTCATAAAGACCGAGGCTGCTCACACCTTCAGTGAAATCTGCTACTGCCTGATCCTTTTTATTTCCACTGGAGTGTATCATTGCCCATAAAGTTGTCTCATTCTGCGTATCATACTCCACGTAATCCTAGTGTATTTAAATTAACAGCACATAGAGCAGTGAGTAGGGAGTTAGCAACAGGATAAATTGAGGGCCAGGATTGGGGGCCCAACACTTCAGTTTAAACTGAGCAGAGAGACGAAATCAGCAACAGGATAAATTGATCCATGATATAATCCATTCCTTTGCCTAATTGCCTTTCTCTCCCTCTGTGCTGTTTCTCCACCTATTCACTCACTCCTTTCCACTCCTCCCAATCCCCTCTATTAAGCATATACACCACCTTCGTCCCCCCACTATCAATTCTGAAGAAGAGTCACTGGACCCGAAACATTAACTCCGCTTTCTCACCGCGGATGCTGCCAGACCCACTGTGTTTCTCACAATTTTCATTTTCTATTCCAGAATCCTGAATACTTTCCTTTTGAGTTAGAATGAAATGGGGATCTTTTTCATTCTCACCCTTGGGGCCAAAGATAGAAATAACCTATCATTTGAGTCAAACTTCACATTCTGTTTCCAAATGCTGACTGGTCTGTTGTAAATTGGTACAATTTTCTATGTTTTGTCTCTGATTTATTTTGAAGTTAGATAAGATTGCTAATGCTTAGTCAATAAATATCAATATTAAAAGGCATTTGGTAATGAACTTTGGAACCAATTAGTAACTATAACCAGTCTCTAATGCTGTCATACAAAGGCTAAATGTTACATGAACATGTTGTACTAAGTCATTCTTGTAGTTAAGAGTTATCAGTTTATTGTTTCAGATGTATTTTTCAAATCATGAAATAAATTACAAATGATCTTCTATCCAATTGGATGGGACCTCTCTCCCAGGTTCCATTCTTATCTATTTAATGAAACCCAGAGAATCACCTGGGATTGTTTTTCTTCATGCTCGTCCACTGTAACACCCAGTGTCCTCCACAGATTTGTTCTCGGCCCTCTCTTATTTCTCAACAACTTGCTGCCCCTCTGTGACATAGAGGCAGAGAGTCATATAGCACAGAAACAGACCCTTCGGTCCAACCAGTCTATGCCAACCACAATCCCAAATTGAACTTGTGCCACCAGCCTGTGCTTGGCTCATATTCTTCCAAACATTTATTATTCATGTTCTTATCCAAATATCTTTTAAATGTTGCAACTGTACTCACATCCACCACTTCCTCTGGAAGCTCATTCCACACACGTACCACCTTCTGTGTAAAAACGTTGCCCTCATGTCTTTTTAAAATCTTTCTCCTCTCACCTTAAAAATATGCCCCCTATTGAAATCCCCCACCATAGGGAAAAGATGGTATGCACCTTATACCCCTCATAATTTTTATAAACCTCTATAAGGTTACATTATTCAAAAGCACAGGCTAGCTTTCACACTAATGATACCCATCTCTACTTGACTACCATTTCTTCTCCTCCACCAAATTATCACACTGTTTATCTGACATCCAGTACTAGATGAGCAGGAATTTCCTCAAATTAAATATTGGGAAGACAAAAGCAATGTCAGTGAGCAAGTTACTGTCAATAACATTATTGACAACATCTTCCATCACTGATGGGGCAGTAATGACTGGATTGGATTTATCTTGCATTTTAAGGACCAGATATTGCTTACAGTCTCAGCCGCAAACTGTATTTCTTGTCTACTAAGTCCATCTCTCTCCCTTTAAGACTTAATTAGTCTGTTCTCAACTTTAGTGTCATTACAGCACCAAGTTATGAACGGTGGTGTACAATGAAATGATTAACTAGAGAAGTCCCTACAAATATTCACATCTCAGTGATGGGGGAGCCAAGCTCATTAGGTGCAAATTAAATGGCTGAAGCTTTACAACCATCTTCAGCCAAACATCCTCCTGAAGTCCCCACTGTTGGCTGATTCAATTTATTCCATATGGTATCAAGGAACTACTGAAGACTCAGCAAAGGCTGTGGACCCTGAAAACATCCCTGCTGCAGTACTGAAGTGTTGTCTCCAGGACTAACCACAAATTGTCCCAGTGGGTTACCCAGTGACATCCAACCAACAATGCCCTGTCTACAAAATGCAGGACAAATCCAATCCACTCATTGAAGGGTCTAGGCCCGAAACGTCAGCCTTCCTGCTCCTCTGATGCTGCTTGGCCTGCTGTGTTCATCCAGCTCCACACCTTGTTATCTCAGATTCTCCAGCATCGGCAGTTCCTATTATCTCTCTCCACTCATTACTCCCTGTCAGTTCACCCAAAGTGATGGAAGATATTGTAATAGTGTCATTGTGTAGCACTTACCTAGTGACAACTTGCTCACTGACACTCAATCTGACTCCCTCAAGGGCCACTTGGCTCCTGACCTCATGAGGGTCTGGGGGTCCCAACTTGCACAAAAGAGCCAAATTCTAGAGATGAGGGGAGAGTGACTGCCCTGATGTAAAGATAGCACACAATAAGTTCCCCGAATGTCTCAAAATCCAGCTAGCATGTGACCATAGGAGCGTATCAGGGAGATGGTTAGGGGCAGCATGGTGGCTCAGTGATAAGCACTGCTGCCTCACAGCGCCAGATCCCAAGTTTCATTACTGCCTTTGACCCACCACAGCAACCCACAGCAAAGCTCCTTCGTAATAAAGGTTAACATGGCATGAATCCTGACTCCAGCCCATAATGAAATGTACACAAAGCAAGATTACAATGGGATCCATGTGGCCACAAAGGCCATTGTTGAGCACCAACATGTGAGGCAGGAGATGCTCTGGAGATTTGCAGTTCTGAGTTAGTCAATGTCCAGATTCCTGCTCATTTGCCCCATGAAGCATAATCCAACCACAATGAAGATATAGCCATTACAACAGCATATTACGGGAGAAGCTGAGGAAAGGAAGATGAGGGAGAAGGGGAAGTGCACAAAGAGGAATTGGAGGAAACAGAAGTGCAGGTGGGGAAAATGAAGGAGGTGGAGGAAGGGGAACCAGAGGAGGTGAAAATTGGGGAGAAAAATGTGGATGAGGGTATAATGGAGAAGGGGGAGTGATTGGACAGACAGGAAGGAAATTAGCCATCAGAATATATGAACATCAGCTAGCAGCAAAACTACACAATGAACTCTCCTTAATATCAGTATACTCGGACAATGAAGGCCATCAGTTTAACTGGGACAAGGTAACCATAGTAGCTCAAGCCAAACACAGACACACGCAGGAATTCCTAGAGGCATGGTTCTCCACCCACATGTCAATCAACAAACATAGAATTAGACCCCATATATAAACCCATACAGATTAAAACTGGAAATGACAGTACTCACCATAGAAAACAAGGTGTGGAGCTGGATGAACACAGCAGGCCAGGCAGCATTAGAGGAGCAGGGAAGCTGACGTTTCGGGTCTGGACCCTTCTTCAGAAATGGGGGAGGGGAGGGGGGCTCTGAAATAAATAGAGAGAAGGGGAGGCGATGATAGAAGGTGGATAACGGAGCAGATAGGTGGAGAGAAGATGGACAGGTCAAGGAGGTGGGGATGAAGCTAGTACAGGTGAGTGTAGGTAGAAAGTGGGGGTGGGGGTTGGTCAGTGAGGAGGGAGGGGCAGGTAGGTGGGAGGGAAGACGGACGGGTCAAGGAGGCGGGGATGAAGCTAGTAAAGGTGAGTGTAGGTAGAAAGTGGGGGTGGGGGTTGGTCAGTGAGGTGGGAGGAGCGGATAGGTGGGAGAGAAGATGGACAGGTCAAGGAGGCAGGGACGAGAAGGTGGTGCTGGTCTTGGGATGAGTTCGGGGTTTGGGAGATTTTGAAGCTTGTAAAGTCCACATTGAGACCATTGGGTTGTAGGGTTCCCAGGCAGAATTTTTTTTTTCCCTTATTCACCCATGGGATGAGGGTGTCACTGGCTAGGCAGCATTTATTGCCCATTCCTAATTGTCCAGAGGGCAGTTACAAGTCAACCACATTGCTCTGGGTCGGGAGTCACAAGTAGGCCAGACCACGTAAGGATGGCAGTTTTCTCCCCTAAAGGACATTAGTGAACCAAATGGGTTTTTCCAACAATCAACAATGGATTCACGGTCATCATTAGACTCTTAGTTCCAGATATTTATTGAATTCAAATTCCACCATCTGCCATAGCAGGATTTGAACCCGGGTCCCCAGAACATTATGTGAGTCTCTGGATTAACAGTCCAGCGATAATACCACTAGCCCATTGCCTCCCCATAGAATATGACATGCTGTTCCTCCAGTTTTCAGGTGGCATCGTTTTGGCACTGGAGGAGGCCCAGGATAGACATGTCGTCCAAGGAGTGGGAGGGGAAATTGAAGTGGTTCGCGAACGGGATGTGTTGCCATTTGTCACGAAACGAGTGTAGGTGCTCCACAAAGTGGTCTCTCAGCCTCCATTTCGTTTCCCCAACGTCGAGGGAGCCACATTGGGAACAGCAGATAAAATAAACCACATTAGCGGATATGCAGGTGATCATCTGTTTAATGTGGAAGGTTTTCTTGGAGCCTGGGATGGAGGTGTAGGGGCAGGTGTAGCACCTCCTGTGGTTGCAGGGAAAGGTGCCGATGGTGGTGGGGCTAGTGGGACCAGACAGTATAAATTCCAAGCTGAGTAGAATAACATTGCTTCATCAGAGGCTCCACTAATGATGTCACCTAGCATGGTGACAAAATGTCTGAACGAGAACACGCCAGCCCAGTGAGCAAGTCAACAACCTCAAGGGGAAGTGAATTAAGGAAAATGGAGGAGAGGACATGGAGATAGGCAATGGGGGGAATGGAGGTGGAATTTGAAATTGGGGAACTGGAGGGCGAAATGGGGGTGAGAAGTGAAATGGGTGGGGGAGGTGGAAATTGGGGAATGAGAGTGGAATGGAAAGGGGGGAATGGAAGTTGGGAACTGGAGGGGGAAGTGGAAGGGCAGAAGAGTAATGGGGGGAAACGGATGAAAAAACAGTAGTGTTGAAGTTGAGACTGTTAGAGTCATGTCCTTTCGTTCATTTTTTCACAGGAGGCACAGGGCAATTGATATACTAATTGTAAAATTTTGGAGTTAAAGTCAACAACCCACAGGATATAATGAAAGAAGATAACTAATTTTCATCAGGTTTTAGTTATTTTTACTGCAAATGCCCAGAACCTACTTCTTGAGCAGTCCAGAGGTTTCCCTCCTTTTGTTGTAAACATCGAAGCCATTCCTCTGCCCAGGAGTCAATGTGGCAATTATCGTCCAGCTGTTGAGTTTCAGCATCCACATCTGGTTATAACTGCACAAACCAAACATCAACCTGTTGCTGGATGAATCTTTCTCTGCACAAGCACACACTCTAGTTTTGTGGTGTCTTATTTCTCCTCCCTCACTGCTTGCAAAGCAGCACTGTAAACACAGCTCACAAAGAGTTCCAGCAAACCTGTTTCAAAATAAACAGTCCTGGCTTTCCACAGACCTTGATTTTAAAACAGTCCTTTTTCCTGTTTTTAATTCACAATCAAAAATAAAGTATAATAGAAAGATGAGGGGCTAAATCTTATTTTTTTTGGCTAAAGTTAGTTGCATCAAGTTTTTTGGAGGGGTTAGACCAAAGGTTTTTCTCACCAAATCTTACCATATGCACCCCATTAATTATCTACGCTGCTTCATGGAGTCACTTTTATCAGAATTTAACCCTTTCCTACCAAACATATCACTCCAGGAACAATTTGCTACTGCCTGGGTAATCTGGAATTACTTGGCATCCGTGGTACCTGGGCTCTCTTTGAAAAGCTGTTGAGTGCCTGGACAAGCATTGTCAGTCTGGAGCTGCTCTGCGTGGTTCATGATATTTGTCCCTGACCTCACAGACAAGCTGGACTTGACACCCCACATTGCTGGCAGGGACTTGGAGTGCCTGCTGGACAGATGGTGCACTGGACAGATGTCCTCTTTCCCCAGACTGGAGGCGATGACACCAGAACATGCCAACCTGAAGTTGCTACCTGGCTCAGTGCAGTCTCAGCCATTTGGAGGAATGCCCAGCACTGTAGGAGGAAGGCCATTTACCTTCTCCACTGCTAGGGTAAGTGCCATCATTTTCTCTCTGATACTTCACACTCGTTCCATTTCTGCTACTAAACCCATCAAGGCTTATGCTCAACCATTTCATTATTGCCTGAAACATCTTCCCCAATTATTCCAACTCCTTGACGCCACTAACCCTACATGCCCTCTGTGCTGTCCGCTCACTCACTCAGAATATTTCACCATCCACACCAACTGTAAGAGCTGTCACACCCATTTTTGTCTCCCTCAGTATCAGCCACTGACTCATTCCAGGAAGAAAGCTGCACTCAATAGGGTACAGAGCGTCAAGATGGGTAATGTTCTGCCTGACATTCAGCTCTTTTCCCCTCATGTCATCAGCTTTCTGACTTAGACCACCTCTGGTGGCTGACTGACCCTGCCCAAACCTTGGATTGACAATGGAGGCTGGCCTTGACTTACTGTGCTGGGATCCTCTATCTGAAGGCCATCCTCCTTGGCTTGACTGAGCACAGCTGACAACTATAACAGGCTTTCTGGCTTTGTGCCTGTGCTTAGTGGCAAAGCAGGACAGCATTATTTTAAAATAACACAGAGTAGAGCTGGAGGAACACAGCAGGTCAGGCAGCATCGGAGCAGTAGGAAAGTTGACGTTTCGGGTCGGGACCCTTCTTCAGAAACCCCATTTCTGAAGAGGGGTCCCGACCCAAGAAGTCAATTTTCCTGCTTCTCTGATGCTGTGTTCCTCCAGCTCCATTCTGTGTTATCTCTGACTCTCGCATCGGCAGTTCGTACTATCTCTCAGCATTAGTTTGAGTTCAGTGACCCTTCTTCAGAACTAAAAGCTAGGAATAGTCAGTACATATGCTGAAGACAAGGGGTTGGGGCGGCTGCGGGGTGGGGTTGGTATAGGAGTGAGCGGATAAGCAGAAATGGACCCCAGAGAAAGAGAACAACAGTTAGACAAAGGGATGGATGAGAGTATGCTCATGAGAAAGAAAGGCTGATAATTGGGATTAAGAATGGGTTGCCTCTGTTGATAGCAGGGCTGGGGTGCAGGGGTGGGTAAACGTTGTGGAAGAAAGTGCTCAGGCTCTAAAATTGTTGAACTCAATATTAAGTCTAGATGGCTGCAAAGCTCCCAGGTGGAAAATGAAGTGTTGTTCTTCCAACTTGCTCTGAGCTTTGCTGGAACACTGCAGCAAACCTGAGACAGAGATGTTGGCCAGGGAGCAGGATGGTGTCTAAAAGGGGCAGGCAACTGGAAGCTCAGGGTCTTTTTTGCAGACAGAACGTGCAAAGTGGTCACCCAGTCTGTACTTCATTTCCCCAATGTCAAAGAGGCCACATTGTGAGCAGTGAATACAGCAGACTACATTGAATGAAATACATCTAAAGTGCTGTTTCACCTGGAAGGTATGTCTGGGACCTTGTACAGTGAAGAGGGAAGAAGTAAATGGGTGGGTGTTACACCTTCTGTGATTACAGGGGGAGCTGCCGTGGGGCTGTGGAGATGGTGCTGGGGGTGAAGGAGGAGTGGACCAGGGCATTCCAGATGGAACGGTCTCTGCGGAAGGCTGACATGAGAGGGATTAATGCTGAGAGTCTGGTGTTGGCTGAGGGGTAGGGTGCAAAAAGGCAAAGTAAGGCAGAGAAAGCAACACCCAAGTAGGTGCAGAGAGAGTGAGCACTCTGACAGCAAGTGAAGGGCCCAGAGCTAAACCCTGGCCCAGTCCATTTTCTGGGTGTGTGCTCCTGAGCACTGTGTCCTTGCTGCAGCATTACAATGGGACTGGCTGGTGCAGCCTGAGGTGCAGCATTGACGAATGGATCAGAAATGTATGAGATGGTCCTTGGAGGCTGCCAGATGTCTGGTGCCGTTGTCCATGGATTTGTGGTACATGTGGCGAGTCCCATGGAGGGTTGGTATCCGATATCCTTTACAGCAAGCAGTAAGCTGAAGCTGCCAGGTATTTGCTCTGACTACCAGGTTGGGGATTTATAGAATCCCTACAGTGTGGAAGCAGGCCATTCAGCCCATCATGACCACACTGACCCTCTGAACAGCATCACATCCAGAACCACTCCCTTATTCTATTGCTGCAACCCTGCACTTTGCATGGCTAACCCACCTAGCCTGAACATCCCTGGGCACACTATCCCTGGGCAATTTAGCATGGCCTATCCCCTTAACCTGCACATGTTTGGACTGTGGGAGGAGACTGGAGAACCCAGAGGAAACCCACACAGACACGGGGAGAACGTGCAAACTTGTGCATCATGGCTTGGTACTGCAACTGTTTTGTCGAGGACCGTAAGAAAGTACAGAGAATTGTGAACACAGCCCAGTCCATCATGCAAGCCAACCTTCTGCTCATTGACTCCATCTACATTTGCTGCCTCAGACATGCAGCCAACATCATCAAAGATCCTTTCCTGCTTATAATGTCTTCCAACTTCCTCTGTGGGCAGAAGATGCAAAAGCTTAAACACAGATTCAAATACAGCTTCTTCCCCGCTGTTATTAGACTTCTGAAAGGATCTCTCAAATTTCAAATCTAATGTTGATCTTTCGTTCTGTACACCTTATTTGCAGTCTTAACTTTGTATTTCTTGCTGTGTACAATTACCCTGTGCACTTTGTATGGTATGATCTGCCCATGAAACAAACTTTTCACTGTACCTAGGCCCACGTGTCAATAATAAATCAAATCACATCAAATCAAATTAGTAGGGTGCCAGGTGGGTAAAATGCCAGCTTAAATGATGGAATACAAAGCCAGGGGTAGGGGTTGTCAGGGCTAGACCTGGTGACAAGGTAGTGGAGCTATGTTGGGGTTGTAGGGCATTTTGGATTAGGTTCGGTGGTAAGATGAAGGTTGGGATGAGGGGGTCAGAGAGTGGAAGGGGGGTGTGGGGGGTCAGTGAGAGTGAGGGGGCGTGGGGGGTCAGTGAGTGAGGAGGGCATGGGGGTCAGAGGGTGGGGAGCATGGGGTCAGAGAGTGTAGAGGGGCGTGGGGGTCAGACAGTGAGGAGGGTGTGGGGGTCAGTGAGTGAGAAGGGCTTGGGGGTCAGTGAGTGAGGAGGGCATGGGGGTCAGTGAGTGAGGAGAATGTGGGGGTCAGAGAATGGGGGGCATGGGGGGGTCAGTGAGAGTGAGGGGAGAGTGTGGGTCAGAGAGTGGGGGGGGGCGTGGGGGTCAGAGAGTGGAGGGGGACATGGGGGGGAGGTCAGTGAGTGAGGACGTGGGGGGTCAGTGAGTGAGGAGGACGTGGGGGTCAGACAGAATTGAGGCACTGACCACCATTTTTTGGCTATGCTGGGCTTGGTATGGCGTCCATGTGACCGACACGAGGCTCCCTGAACAGGTGCTCCACCCCCAGCTCCAAAACGGCAGGTGAGCCCCAGGTGGGCAGAGGAAGTGCTTCAGTGATACTCTCAAGGCCTCACTGTTACTGGGAAATCACTGGTCCAAGACCGTCCAAAGTGGAGGAGGAGCTTCCGGGAAGGTGTCGAGTGCCTTGAGACTTACCACCAGGAAAATATAGAAGCCAGATGAAGGCAGCGCACTGCCACATCAGTGTCCTTCCCTAAGTGTAACAGAGCGTTGCAGTAGCTGTATCAGACTTCATGGCCACCTACGGGCTCACCCTGAGATTGGAAGAGAGTCATCCTTGTCTGTGAGGGACAGAATGCCCAGGTGCCTGCAATGGAAAGGATGATACAGGAGATACAACAGCAACTGTGTGAGGCACTGACAGTCCTGTGTTTGTTGCTGTCTGTTTCGTTACCCCATTTTCCATTCTCAGCCCCTCAAATTTATTTATTTTTGTTAATCAATTACATTGGTTTGAGTTGTGTTTACGCATTCATTAAAAATTGCCTTAAACTTGATGGTCACTATTGCCTTGAAACTTTTATTCTTATTATCTGCTCTGGTTCATATACCATTACTCAATGTAGCGGTCAATCTCTGTTCTTGGGCTTTCTACATACTGGATAATAAGAGTTTTCTACGTACTGTAGGGAATCCATATTGCGTCCGTTCTGTTTCCTCTTCTACCCAAATAAATATCAGAGTTGTTCAAACCCCTCATTATTATTATTCTCTACTTTATTCTCATTTTCCTAAATTTTGTGCATTGTACTTCTCTTCCTTCCTTCAATTACTGTTAGATGACCACAACTACCTTTCAAATTCTCCTCCTTGACCAATGCCCCCTCCAAATGTCTCATTTTGTTCAGTGTCTTTTTCTTTTTTCATCATTCCTCTTACGTTTTCTGAGAGCTTTCCTGAAACGTCAGAAGGGTCTCGACCCGAAACGTCAGCTTTCCTGCTGAAGGGTCTTGACCGGAAACATCAAGCTTTCCTGCTCCTCTGACGCTGCTTGGCCTCCTGTGTTCATCCAGCTCTACACCTTGTTATCTCAGATTCTCCAGCATCGGCAGTTCCTACTATCTACATATAAATGTGCACCGTTGTTGTTGTTGTGGTGGTTTAATTTGCTTCAAAGTTTATAGTGCAACCTCATTGCGCGATAGGATTTATACCATTTTTTTTCAAAGTCCACAGACTGTTTGAGCTCTGTTTCTCAAACCTCGGTTTGGTGGAAAGATTTCCTTTCAAGTGGATTTAGAAATATCGATCTCCTCACTGGAATGGTACCCTAGGTCACATCTGAAAACATGCTGCCCTTCGTTGTATTTATGGCCCATTGCTTGGGGTTCCCTGCATTCCAGTTTTATCAAATCACCAAATGGAGAATGACCACAAACCGCCCCCACTTTGGCCACCAGATGGAACTATTTCACCAGCTGGTGGAAACAACTGTCTCCACATCTTGGACATGAAATTGTTCAGGAATTTTTAGTAATAATGAATTTCCTTTAAAAATATAATGAAATTGGGGTGAATCATATTCCCTGGGTGCATTGTAGCTTTAAGTGTAAGATGCAATTTTTGACAACTTTGCTTCACAGTGTACAGGCCAAACCTCCATCTGATAGGAAGTACATCTTGCATTTTTTAAAAAAAAGCGCAGGGGTTTCTCAAACACACTGAAGACCAGAATTAGAGATCCAGTTCAGTCTCTGGGTCACAATACATTTCTGAATATTATGCATTTAAAATCAAAACCTCACTTCGGGGCAGCAAGGACCACCAATGGATCTTTGAACTTCCATTTTGATGTAAACAAGATGGGTCAGAGCAGTATATCTCACTTGCAGGAAGATCTCAGAGTAAAACATGAGGCACTAAAATAACAATATTATATTTTACTCAGTAATATTAGGCACCTCTCCTCCAGTAAACAAACTTGGACTGCAATTTCTGTCCCCCAATTTTGTTTTCTTTTGTTTGCAATGTCGGCCTTAATTTAACTTTTCTTACCTTTGTTTTGGGATGCTCATAATTCATCATTCATCCTCCTGTCAACTGCACTGAGGGTTTGCCTGCAATAAGGTGTTTTTACTGGATACTGCATGCTTATGTTGTCTCCCATAATATAAGAAACCGAACATGGATATTGTGATATTGAAAAATACAACACATGCTGATTACAGCTGACTATTATGTACAAACATTGCATTCTCAGGCACATAGGTGTCTGGCATAACATTAAACTCTTAGATTACAGCAGAGGAGCAAACTGCCCTTCAGTGTCATGCTTCAAGTGATCTGAGGTAAGTTGGAGTATGAAATCTTCATACCCTCAAGATACAAGCTATGAAACAGTAACGTTCTCTTAAAAAAAACTGACACTGTGATCATGAGGCATATACAGCAGACTTACTTCTTATTTCTTTACTCAGTATTACTGCAGTACTCTTTGCAACACAAATTCTTTTGTCATTTTATGTCTCCTACCTTACGACCCATCTCAGATTTTCCCACCTTTTCCATGTCATCTACATAAAAATATCACATGTCAAACTTGCCCCAGTTTAGATGAAAGATAATCTCCTGAGACATTAACACTGTTTGTCTCCTCAGTGATGCTCCCAGATCGGCTGAATATTTTCTGCCTTTCTTCCAAAAGGCCGATGTTTTGATGCTGCTATCAGAAGGCATATTCCAGAGTCTGCACTGGTCATCGAGATCTCTGAAGGCCTTATCAAAAAGCAGATTCCATTTGATGTCCTTATTTATGAAACTGGCAACAGGTGTAGTATAATTCTCTCAAATTAACTTCTCATTAATGTTATTTCTGTTTCCATTTAGCCCTTGGCTCTGGTGATATTCAGCGCTGTGCTGTGAGTGCTCCCTGTTTGTACAATCACACAGGACACCCCAGAAGGGACACTGCTCCCCACAGCCACATAACATTGTGTACAATTCATTTGATGGATCTGTGGGGAGAGAAGTGATCTTCTCAGCAGTGTCCTACTCCTAATCTTTAACATTTTCAGTCAGATCATTTGTTCTGATAATATTTTCAGTTTCTTGTTTAAAGTCCTCACAGTTAATCTTTTCAGACTGAAAAATAACAGGTCTCAGTGTCTCCTGTGGAATCTGTATCTCATCTAGTTTTGTTTTAAATGCCCGAATGATCCCGGTCATTGATTTCTCACCAGTTGGAGGTGTTATATCCTTCAGTGTTGCCCTCACACGTGTGATAATCCCATGCAGAATGTCCAGTGTGAGAGAGCACAGCAGAGGGACCTATTCATAATTTGTGGCTTCATAGTGTTGGAGAACTTGTTCTTTCAGCTAACCTTTCTCGAATGACACAGTGTGTTGCATATATCAGTAATATTTATCAAAACTGTCTCTCCTTCAAATGCAGCATCGGAGTCAATGTCCTACCTTTCAAATGCTTGTGGTTAATCATTTTTCACCACTGCTTGAAACATTGAAAACCACATTTTCTCCAAATCTGTATTGGAAATGACTTCTATTTTAATACTATTGTAAATGTTTTCAGACCTTCCTTCCGTTTGTGGACCAACTTGTTATTCTCATTCATTATTCTCACTCCCCTGTTCCTTGCAATTACTCAGCTCCTCCTAATTCTTGGGGCTCTGATTTTTCTTCCCTTTCTGGGTTAGTTCCAGGAAGCTTTTCAATATGGATCACAGTGACTCAGTAAGATCAATGTTATTCCCTGTTCTTTGTAGTTGATTAGCAGAATGTTACTGGGATTACTTGTTACTGTAATTACATCACCTACAGAAATTGTATTGTCTGTCAGAACCAGACTCAGTTCTTGCTCACTAGGAGTTTGGTTACCTCCAACTGGGTCAGATTTCAGGCTGTGAATCTCTCTGAACAGGCTCAGTTTTGAGCTATGTATGGGATTCAATTAGCTCCAGTTCCACATTATTACCCGTGGCTTCCTGTTGATGTAGAGTGGGCTCCATTTCCAGAAATGGTTGCGTGGAAACTAATAAAAACATTAAATAGGTCAACTGTGCAACATTTGAGAAAAGTGTAAATGTGGATATTAATATAACAATGATTTAAATGGTTTTTACTAAAATTTGGAATCTCACTTGTTTGATGTTCTTCCTCAGACTTCCTGTGGCATTGTTGCTGTAGGTTTCGAGTTTTATCTGTGGGCAAGAATAAAGAGTTTTAACTGTAAATGCATTTTAACTGTATGTTCCCCACTTACATGTAGCATCTCTGATATATCTTACACTATTATTTTATTCACCCTGCTTTTAAGCTGTGCTGGGGCCTGAGAAAAAGTAGGAGAGAAGCTACAATGGGAAACGGTAAACATAAGAGAAAAAGAAACTAAAACAGAAATTGCTGGAAATGCACAGCAGGTCTGGCAGCATCTGTGAAGGGAAATCAGAGTTAATGTTTTGGGTCCAGTTACCCTTCTGTTCTGTAGGAGGGAGTGTATTATCATGGTTAGAAGATGAGCTAGTGAACAGGAAAAAGAGAGAAGGCATAACTGGGTCATCTTCTGGCTGGCAAGAAATAATGAGTGATGTGCTACAGAGTTTAGGTTTTGGGACTTCAACATTTAACAGCACGTAAAAGTAATTTCGATGAAGGGACAGAAGGTATGGTTGCTAAATTTGCTGAAGACACTAAGATAGACACCAAGAAAATTGTGAAGGAGATGCAATGAAGCTACAAAAGGATATTGATAGGTTAAGTGATTGAGCAAAGATGTGTAAAATGGTGTCTCATGAAAATATTGTCCATTTTGTCAGGAAGAATAAATGTAGTATATTATCCAGATGGTGAGAGGTTGCAGAGGTCTGACATGCAGAGGGATCGAGCATTCCAGTGCACAAATTACGAAAGGTTACTATGCAGATAAAAGTAAAGTCATCATAGTCCCACTGGACCGTAGGGCTGCTTTCTCATTAGAGACAGATGACTGGTGGTGATTTAATCTGAGGGTCACAACAGCTTAGGCAATGGGAGAGGTCGAGAATGAGAGTCCTTCATGGTAATCTCAGCCAGTGTGGCAATTTTGCAAAGACAGCATAATATTATTGTTCATTGCAAGGGGACTGGAATACAAAAGTAAAGAGGTTGTGCTTTATTTATACAGGGATTTGGTGAGACCACATCTGGACAATTGTGTACAATGTCACTGTTTTGCTTGGAGAGGAGAAGGCGGAAAGGAGATTTAATCAATGTTTCAAGATCATGAGGCTTCTGAACAGAGCAGATAAGAAAAACTAATTTCCAAATGTAAAAGGAATGAGAACCAAGGGGAACATGGTATAAAGTGTTTTGCAAAATAAGCAAATGATAGAAAATAACATTTCACACACCAAGTGTTTTGGTCTAGAATGTCTTGCCTGGAAGTGTCATGGAGACAGGTTCAACTGAAACATTCAAGACGGTGTTGAATAGTTATTGAAACAGGAACAATGAGCAGGATTTTGAGGAAAATGAGCAGGATTTTGAGGAAAAGGAAGGAGTTTGGCATTAAGTCAAAATGCTTAGAGAGCTGGTACAGACATGATGGGTTGAATGACCCCATTCTGAACCATATGCCTCTGTATCACCCCTGTTTTTATTAAGGAAGAAAGTAAATGTGTTGGAAGCAGTTCAGAGATGGTTTACTAGACTGAAACCTTGAGTGGACAGGTTGTCCTTTGAGTGAAGATTGGACAAGCTAGGCTTGTATTCACTGGACTTCAAAAGAATAAGATTGAAACACACAAGATCATGAAGGCTTTTGACAGGGTGCTTCCTCTTGTGGGAAAATCTAGAATATAAGGACAAGGAAGAGTAGGCCATTCAGCCCCTCAAGCCTGCTCTACTATATAGTAAGATCATGGCTAATCTGATTATGATGTCAAAACCACACCTGCCTGTCTCCGATAATCGTTCACTGCCTTATTAACAAAGAACCTAACCACCTCTGCCATAAAAATATTAAAAGACTCCGCTTCCATTGCCTTTTTCAGGAAGAGAGTTCAAAAGTCTCACAACCTTCTGTTGTGAATGGTGATCATTTATTTTTAAACAATGACTCCCTTGTTCAAGATTCTCCTGTGAGACAACATATTCTTTTTAAAACCTCATTCGTGGGATATTGGTGGTGCTGGCCATGTTTGTATTTTTTGCCCATACCTTGCTGCCATTGACAGAGTGGCGGTGAGCTGCCTTCTTGAAATGCTGCTGTCCCTGTGCCATAGGTTGACCTACAATGCTCTTAGTGACAGAGTTTTGAATCCTGGAGGTGGCGTGTTGGGAGGGGGTGGGGAGGTGGTGGTGTTTCTGGTGGGGGGAGGGGAGTGGATGGGGTGGGAGTGTGAGCCCAGCATTGCTAAGCACTTAAGAAGGACTACCATGTTGAACTTTAACTTTATTTCTCTATTTTTCTACTTTATACTGAGAAGGAATTTAATGTTGAACTCTAATTTTTCTACTTTGTACCTAGGTACCTATGTACCTAAGATGGCACTGGGAATGTAACATTGTACACTCTTCACTGTACTCCTGTACCCTGTTGAGTACACATGACAATAAATCCAATTCCAATTCTAATTTTAATTCAACGCTAAAGGATAAGCAATAGATTTCCAAGTCAGGATGCTGATTAGCTTGGTTCGTGGTGTTCCCAGATAACATCCGCATTTGTCCTTCCAGATGGAAGTGGTCATGTGTTTGGTAGGTGCTATCTAAGACTGTTTCTTGAATTTCTGCTCTGCATCCTGTAGGTATTGGTATTATGTGTTAACAAAATAGGAACATAAGAAATAGCAGTAGGATTTGGCCCATCAAGCTTGCTCTGCCATTCAATATGAATTGGCTGAACAGCTGGTTTGCAATGCTGAGTGATGCCAACAGCATAGATTCAATTCACTTGCTGGCTGAGGTTACCATGAAGGACTCTCCTCAATCTCTGTGGCATCCTGGAGGTGACTATAGAACAGTCTATGGATTTCATTGAGACCTTTGATAAGGTTCCACATGGTAGGCTGCCCTGGAAGGTTAGATTGTATGAAATCCAGGAGAGCTGGCAAATTGGATACACAGTTGGCTTGATGGTAGCAAGCAGAGGGTAATAGTGGAAGGATGCTTGTCGGACTGGAGGCTCAAGACTAGTGGTGTGTCTCAGGGGTCGGGCCCATTGCTGTTTGTTATCTATATCAGTGTTTTGAATGAGAATGTACAAGGCATGATTAGTAAGTTTGCAGATTACACTAAAATAGGTGGTATCATGGATAGAAATTGCAGCAGGATCTCAATCAGCGGGGGAAGTGTGCCGAGAAATTGCAAATGGAGTTTCATCTAGATAAGTGTGAGATATTGCATTTTGGAAAGTCAAATCAAGGTAGGAGTTTCATGGTGAATAGTCGGGCCTTAAGGAGTATACTGGAACAGAGGGACCTTGGAGTTCAGGTGCATGGTTCTCTGAAAGTGGAGTCACAGGTAGATAGGGCAGTGAAGGCAGTTTTTGGCACACCAGTCAGGGCATTGAGTATAGAAGTTGGGAAGTTATTTTGCAGTTGTACAGGACTTTGGCGAGGCCGCACTTGGAGTGTTGTGTTTAGCTTTGGTCACCTAGCTATAGGAAGGATGTTATTAAACTGGGAAGAGTGCAGAAGAAATGGCCAGGACTCAAGGGACTGAGTTATAGGGAGAAGTTAGACAAGCTGGGACTTTTCTCTTTAGTGCATAGGAGACTGAGGGGGGGATCTTATAGAAGTGTATGTGATCATGAGGGGCGTGATAAGGTGAATGCACTCAGTCTTTCTCCCAGGGTTGGGAACTCAAGGACTAGAGGGCATCAGTTTAAGGTAAGAGGGGAAAGAATAAATGGGAACTTGAGGGGCAACTTTTTTTACACAGAGGGTGGTACGCATATGGAATAAGCTGCCAGTGGAAGTGGTTGAGGTGGATACGTTGACAACATTTAAAAGGCATTTGGATGAATACATGGATAGGAAAGGTTTTGAAGGATATGGGCCAATTGCAGGGAAATGGGGTTAGCGTGGATGGATATTTTGGTCGGCATAGACCAGTTTGAGCCAAAGGGCCTGTCTCCGTGCTATAGGACTCTATGACGATAACTCCATGAATCCATAACAGAAACTGACCTGACTACGCATATAAATAGGTGAAGTCACCATAGTTCCGGAGTACCGTAGGGATGATCTCTCATTAGGGAAAACAATTGGTGATGGTTGAGGCTGCCCAGTTTGACATTCCACTCCCTCTGTTACTTACCTGTCTGAGTCCTTTTCCACATTACTAATATGATTATTCCGACTATAACAGCCAGTGGAATAATCACAAATCCTGTTATTTCAAGATGCAAGTGTCTAGCGCCATTTCCTGGGATTTCTGAAACACATTTGAACAAGATCATGATTATTGCTTTGTTCCTGAACCCATTCCCAGTTCTGAGTTAGCCTGTTTGTGTGTTGTTGTTGTTCCCAGGATTACATTACAAAGAGGTGGCAGAACTAATCATTCCCAAACTTCAGCTAATGACAAATACCTAATTCCCATTGAAATAAAGGCCACCTTTGGTTGTATTTCTAAAGACTTTTGGCTCATGGTTCTATCCAGCATATGGAAGGATAACTACCTCAGTCTCTTCTTTGTAATCTGCAGCTGGTAATGGTTTCCCCTTTACTTACGAATGACTGCTGTGTGTCTCTAATAGGTTTTCGCAAACCCTTTTATTCACACTATTATATGAAATACTGTTCTTTGTACATACATCTGTTACTAGTAAAAACTATTCCATCATTTTTTCATCATCTTGTGCATAAAACTGATTCTACTTCAACATCTTTATCATCATTTTGTTATTACCCTACAGTCCCCCACCCACCTCGAGTTTCTCTCGACTTTTATACAAACACATTTAACTATTTCTTTAAACTTTAAACATCTCCCACCATTAACACACCCACCCAGCACCAACATCTGAACTTCACAGGTTAAGTCTGTAGCCAGACAGGCCACTCAAAATGGCGGAATTGGATAATACACCAAGCATTGACCAAAGTATCTGTGCAAAGATACTGAAATAAACAAGCTGCAGACCCTGGCAGGTGGCACAATACACAATTGACTAAGCCTATTTACCAGGATAACAGGAAACATCGAGCTGTAACCGGAACAAAAGGACACCTCACACTCTTGTCTGGGCAGCCTCACTTACGTGCCCCTGACACTTTCAGAAACGGAATACCTAAGACCACCCCACCATCTGCATGGCAATGCCTGATTGGGTCTGATCAGTTAGGGTAATCAATTCGTGATCGATCCATTGGTGGGAATCAAAGATCCTCCCAAAGGGGTGCGGAAGCTTTCAAGGATAAGAATCACCGCAACAGCACCTTCAGGACCGGTAACTCGAGATCAACCACCATAAGAAGAGACACCCCTAGAAACCACTGGGAGAGGAAGACCAGACAACCATCACCATGTGGATCAAGGCCAAGGTTTAGTGTGGTGATGTTTGATCATTCCAAGTTAAATTAAAGTACGAGATACTGATTTAGATTTACTGTGTTAATTGTCGAATTTATAGTGTTAATTGTTAGTTTGTAGCATAATTGCTATCATAGTATTAATTGTGTTATAATCAATAAAGATCATTTCATATTGTTATTAAGAGTCAACTCACGGTCCTTTGTGGGATATACTAAACTGTGTGTGGTGAGCGCAACCGGTCTTTGTAGCATCTTACAATTTATTCTGAGATAGTAGGAACTGCCGATGCTGGAGTCTGAGATAACAAGGTGTAGAGCTGGATGAACACAGCAGGCCACGCAGCATCAGAGGAGCAGGAAAGCTGACGTTTCAGGTCTGGACCCTTCTTCAGAAATGGGGGAGGGGAAGGGGGCTCTGAAATAAATAGAGAGAGGGGGCGATGATAGAAGGAGCAGATGGGTGGAAGAGAAGACTGGCAGGTCAAGGGGGCGGGGATGTAGCTAGTAAAGGTGAGTGTAGGCAGGAAGTGGGGGTGGGGGTTGGTCAGTGAGGTGGGAGGAGCGGATAGGTGGGAGAGAAGACAGACTGGTCAAGGAGACGGGTTGAGAGCGGGGCTGGTCTTGGGATGAGGTTGGGGATGGGGAGATTTTGAAGCTTGTAAAGTCCACATTGAGGCCATTGGGTTGTAGGGTTCCAAGGTGGAATATGAGGTGCTGTTCCTCCAGTTTCTGGGTGGCATCGTTGTGACACTGGATGAGCCCCAGGATGGACATGTCGTCCAGGGAGTGGGAGGGGGAGTTGAAGTGGTTCGCGACAGGGAGGTGTTGTCGTTTGTCGCAAACCAAGCGCAAGTGCTCCACAAAGTGGTCTCCGAGCCTCCACTTGGTCTCCCCAATGTAGAGGAGGCCACATCGGGAACAGTGGCTACAATATACCACATTAACGGATATGCAGGTGAACATCTGCTTAATGTGGGAGGTTTTCTTGGGGTCTGGGATGGGGGTGAGGGGGGAGGTGTAGGGGCAGGTGTAGCACTTCCTGTGATTGCAGGGAAAAGTCCCAGCGGTGGTGGGGCTAGAGTAGAGTGTGGAGCAGAGGAGGGAGTCACGGAGAGAGCGGACCCTCCGGAAGGCAGATAAGGGTGGGGAGGGAAATATATCCTTGGTAGTGGGGTCAGATTGCAGGTGGCGGAAGTGGCGGAGAATGATGCGTTGAATCCGGAGGTTAATGGGGTGATACATGAGAACAAGGGGAACTCTGTCTTTGTTTTTATCGCGGGGAGGGGGAGTGAGGTCTGAGGTGCGGGAAATGCAAGAGATGTGGTTGAGGGCGTTTTTGACCACTGGAGTGGTGGGAAATTGCGGTCCTTGATAAACGAGGACATCTGGACATCCAGGAGTGGAACGCCCCATCTTGGGAACAGGTGCAGTGGAGGCAGAGGAATTTGGAATAGGGGATGTCATTCTTGCAGGAAGGTGGGTGACAGGAGGTGTAGTCTAGGTAGCTGTGGGAGTCAGCAGGCTTGAAATAGATATCAGTTTCAAGGTGGTCACCAGAGATGGACACAGAGAGGTCCAGGAAGGTGAGAGAGGTATCAGAGATGGTCCAGGTGAACTTGAGGTTGGGGTGGAAAGTGTTAGGAAAGTTGATGAACTGTTCGAGCTCCTCGTGGGAGCACGAGGCGGTGCCGATACAGTCATCGATATAACGGAGGAAGAGGTGGGGGATGGGGCCAGTGTAGCTGCAGAAGAGGGACTGTTCCACGTATCCTACAAAGAGGCAGGAGTAGCTTGGGCCCATGCAGGTAGCCAAGTCCACCCCTTTCATTTGTAGGAAGTGGGAAGGAGTTGAAGGAGAAGTTGTTAAAGGTAAGGACAAGTTCGGTTAGGCGGATAAGGGTGTCGGTGGAGGGGGAGTGGAGGGGGACTGGACGGGCTGCGGGACAGGAAGAAGTGGAGGGCTTTTAGGCCATCTGCATGGGGAATGCAAGTAGTTTATTCTGTTCTTGTAATCATCACCACTGATCAAGGGTGAGAGTCTTCAATCATTTCTGTAACATAATTATAATTCTGTAAAATAGCCAATATAGTTCTTTCCCAGTATCTCACAGTTTATAGTCATCATACTCATTCAGTTTTGTTGTTCCAATTAGTATTGATACTTTTCGGGTCCTTCTTAACATTCCCACCTGGTTTGTCAATATGAGAATGCAATTGCTCTGCCTGTCTGAGGACTGTCTTCTAACTTCCCATCTCTGATCCATATTAAGTTGGACTCTTACGTGACTGCACACAGCATTCACAACAAGATAGATGGTCTAAAGTTACTGAAATAACTCCACAGAGGCCAGTATCCCATCACCAAGTCACCCTTTATTTACACGTGGAAAGTCCTTGACACTAATCCAGCTCAGAGCGAACAGGGTATCTGACACTCCGTTTTTATCTGTCAGCCACATCTCCCTGATTGAATCAGATTAACAGTCCCAATTAGGGAACTCGTATTCTATGAGGTCCACTTGGCTGACCTCATTGCAATCACTGCAGGTACAAATACAGATACAAGGGTACAATCTAATGACAATTACAGCAACATGTTTGCATGGTGACCAGAACTGGCAACAGAATATTCAAGATATTTGATATTCAGCAAGGGTAGATACAAAGGAAAAGGAGGTGATGTTATGTTGATAGGAAGGAGTGGGATTGGTACATTAGTAAGGGAGGATCTCAGATCAGAAGAACAATGTGCACAAACTATTTAGGTATTTAGCAAACAGCAAGGGGTAGCCGATACTGGTTGGATTTATTTATAGGTCACCAAGTAGTAGTTGTTGCATGGGGAATGTTGTTAATTGGAGATGAGAGAAGCAAGTAGCATGGCCACCATCGTTATCATGGTGACTTCTTTCTATATATAGACTGGGTAAACCAACTGAGCACCACAGCTGTGGAGGATTGTAGAGCTTCTGGATTGTGTTTGGGATGGTTTTCTAAAGCAGAATGTTGTGGAGTCAATGATAGGATGTGTTATTTTAGGTCTAGTATTCTGTAATGAAAAATAGCTAATTAACTATCCTCAGGGATGATGTGAAGGAATAGAGCAGTACCTTTGAAAGTGAGGTGGTTAATTCTGAAGCCAGAGTGTTCAATTTGAATAACAGAAAAACGATGAAGGCATGAGGCCCAAGTTGGTTGAGGCAAACTGAGCAAATAATTTAGAAGGCATGATTATACAAAGGCAATGGATAGTCTTTAAAGAATTATGATATAACTTACAGCAACTATCCACGCCTTCAAACTTAAAAAAAGTCAGTCAGCATGGTGAACAAAGAAAGTTCAGGATTGTATAGGATTATGAGCAAAGATCTATAAATTTGCCTGAAACAGCAGTAATTCTGAAGGGATTGGGAGGTGCATAGAATACCGCAAAGGAGGACCAAGAACCTGTTGACAAAAGGAAGAATAAATTATAAATTTAATCTTGCAGAAATATAAACATGAACTGTAAAAGTTTCAAAAGATACGTAAAAAGGGAACACTTGGCTAAAATGGATCGGGGTGCATTAAAGGCAGAGTCAGGACATATTAAAATGGGGAATATAGAAGTGAGCTAAGTACAGAGAAGCTAAGTAATTATTTTATGTTAACAAAGTATGGAGCTGGAGGAACACGGCAGGCCAGGCAGCATCAGAGGAACAGGAAAGTTGATGTTTCAGGTTAGGACTCTTCCGTCAGCTTTCCTGCTTCTCTGATGCTGTGTCGAGCCTGCTGTGTTCCTCCAGCTCCACACTGTGTTAACGCTGACTCCAACATCGGTGGTTCTTGCTATCTCACTAATTATTTTGTGTCTATTTCGACTGAGGAAAATAGCATAATTCTCCCAGAACCAGAAATCCAAGTGACTAGGGAGAATGAAGAGTTGAAGGATATTAGAATGAGTAAAGATGATTGTATTGGGAGAAATAATGGGGCTGAAAGTACATGAATCCCCAGGATCTGATGATCTACGTCCTGAGTGTTGAAGGAAGTGACTATAAGAGATAGGCTTCGGGTTAGGCATTGATGTTTACCTTCACAATTCTGGAATGATCCCTGCAGATTGGACAGTAGCAAATGTCCCCCTACTATTTAAGAATGAAGCAAGAGAAAATGGGGACTATTGACTGGTTAGCTTTACAAACGTAGCAGGGAATCGAAACGGAGTCCCTGGAGCTGTGAGGCAGCAACGCTAACCACTGAGCCACCTTGCCTTGGATATAACTTGAACATATACTTCTTGGAGATGTAGCAAAAGGTCTGCCCAGATTGTCATACCAGCACTGATGCTTATGTTTTTGCGAAGCCTGTTGCTTCTAGTGCGACTGAACATAATCTCTGGTTTTTCTCCTTAACGACTCATAAGAGGTATGTTTTTACTTACTTTTCTTTACTTCCAATTTCTTGAATCATCTGGTTTTCAGAGATGTCATCTTCCCTTTACCTTTTGTTTCCTTTTTTTGATCTGTGAAACTACTTGATGTGTGAAGTCTTCCATCAACACTCTGCCTTCCCTCTATTGGTCTCGTATTCTGTGGTTTGCTCAGCTCCACAAGGTGAATGCTATTAAATGGCTGCTGTACTGCCTTCCAGAACCAGGGGCCACAGTCTAAGAACGCTTGGTTAAATTGTTTAGGACTGAGATGAGGAGACATTTCTCCACCCAGAGAGTGGTCAGCCTGTGGAATTTGCTACAACCGAAAGCAGTTGAGACCAAAACATTGTATGACTTCAAGAAGGAGTTGGATATCGCACTTAACAGGTACCAAAGAATATTGGGGAGAAGCAGGAAGAATAGGATAATGAGTTGGATAGGCATCCATGGTCGTAATGAATAACAGAACAGGCTGGAAGGGCCAAATGAGCTTAATCCTACTGCTAGTCTCTATCTTCCTGCTCTTTCCCTATGTCCACAGGCTTTTGAGTGGGCAGGGCCATTTCACAGGGTCATAGAGAAATACAGCATGGAAACAGACACTTCAGTCCAAATTGTGCATGCTGACCAGATATCCTAAATTAATCTAGTGCCATTTGGTCCATATCCTTCTAAACCCTTCCTATTCATATACCTATCCAGACTCCTTTTAAATGTTAATTGCGCCAGCTTCGACCACTTCCTCTGGCAGCTCATTCCATACATGCACCACCCTCTGTGTGAAAACGTTGCCCCTTAGGTCCCTTTTAAATCTTACCCCTCTCACCTTAAACCTATGCTCTCTAGTTCTGGATACTCCCACCCCAGGGAAAAGACCTTGTCTATTTATCCAATCCATGCCTGTCATGATTTTATAAATCTCCTTAGGTCACCCCTCAGCCTTTGACACTCCAGGGAAACTAGCACCAGTCTATTCAGCCTCTCCCTATAGCTCAAACCCTCCAACCCTGGCCCTTTTCATCTACCTGACGAACTGAAACATCTAAAGCTTTAGCATTTTTCCACATTATTGCCCAATTCTGTGCTTTGCTTTTGGCTCGAATATTGTAACCTTTTAAATGTTGTTGCTCCTTTAGGTGTTAAATCCCAGTGTTCAGCTGTTTCTAAAAGAAAACTAATACCTTTTCATTGCAGACTCTGATGACATGATTATGGATAAACTCAACTCTCAATGCTCCACACTTGCAACAACTAGCAAACTCACACAGGTCTTTAAGAACTGATCGAATGGGTTTCCCTGGAATCAGGGATCTCTGAATAAATCACATTCACTGGATTGCAGGTTTTGCTCTGGGATGAAATGGTCTTGAATGCCTTTAGGGTAGATGCAGAATCTGCAGTGCTCTCTTCCAACCCCTGTCTCTCAGGCCTGACTTCCAAGTTGAATGTAAAAGCCTGGTGTCTCTGCTCACCGGCACACAACTTGATACCGTTCTACACAATTGTTTCTTCAATAACTTACAATGTTATTATGAGGAGGCTGTCTGAGTTTTTGATAGGCTGATGCTCATATCGTGACTGGCTTGCCCCAGTCTGATATTTTTCTTTACCTCATTTGAGGTTCTCTGCTAATGTTTTCCTGTGGATTTCACTGGATGGCACCAATATACGATTAAATCAGAATCTCTACTATTGCTACCATGGTTTGTCTTATCATGAGACTTGCGGCTCAGTGTTCTGATCGGCACATTGAAGAGATAGCTATTCTAGCTCCTTCCAGTTTTATGTGGGCTATGATGATTTCCCTTGCCCTCAGGCTGACCCTGGTAGGTTTCAACAAACCCTACAAATTACACCAATATAAATGACACTGCAAGTTCATCTCTCAGGAGTACAGAACGTTCTATCCTGTCTTCACAAGCTCTAGCACATGACAGCTGATGTCATTGTTAAATTATGTTATAAATTGCCATCTCATTGTCATATCCACTGTTATTATACTATAAACTTTACACATGTTAAAAATCCACTCCTACATTTGGATTTGCTGCCTGGCAACGTAAGATTAATTGTTGGTGGGGGAGGGTAGAGGAGTTTGGAGTTGAGACTGGTCATGGGCAAGTAGCAGTGAGCACATCTGAGAGTTAAGTTGGGACTTAAGTACTAAATCTAAGCTGTCTTTCACTGAAGCAATCCGTGAGCACTGGACTGTCTCTGTTGGTATGAATTGCCTTATTGTTTGCTCTTTGGTCACTCCCTATTTCTGGAATGTAATCTGTTACCTTTTTTTATAAAGATAGAGCGAAAATATTTGTACAAGGTCTCTCATTCTTACATCACTCATTGTAATTGTTCTTACTTCTAAGTGATCAATGTTTACTTTAGCTGATTTCTTCCATGTTATATACTTGTAAAACATCTGCTTTTATAACACGGTTCATTTACTTTCCTGTTCTATCTTTTTCCCCATTTTATCCCTAGCTTCCTTAGCAGGCCACAACTGGATTTTTCTTGCTCAGTTCTTTTTCTCAATCAGATGTATTTCTATTGAACATTTTAATTTGTAGTTTTAAATGTTTCCCTCCATTGATTAAACATCATACCTTGTAATTTTATTTACACATTTCATTTTAGTCAACTTTCCCTTCATACTGATTTAACTGGATTTAATTAAGATTCTCATTTGAGACTGGAATATGTATTTTTCCAAAATGAATATGGAATTCAATTGTATTATGAATACCTTTTATCATGGAGTCAATTAATACATGATTACTAATTAAATTGTGCTTCATTGCATAATTCAAGCTACGAAGTACTTTGGATCTGACCCCTTCTGATGATTCTGTAATTTTCTGTTTCAGAAATCTATTGTAATACTAATAATACTGAAATTATTGCAGTTAAGGTTAGAAGGGAAATCGGTTGATGGCTGTTAATGACTGATTTTCTGGATTTTTACGGGGAGAAGAGCTGGGACTGAGGGACAAAGTTGTTATACTGATATAAGGGCTTGGATGGAGACCAATTTATTAGCTGTGTCCGGGAAGGCTTTGTGAGATAGTATGCTGACAATCAAACCAGAGAGGAGGCCATACTAGACTTGGTATTGGGGAATGAGCTAGGACAGGCGATTGATATTTTGGTAGGAGAGCATTTTGGGCTTAGTGACCATAACTCCTTAAGATTTTGAGTAGTCATGGACAGGAACAAGAGAGGCCCTTGGGTGAGGGTACTTAATTGGGCAAGAGCTAATTACATCCAAATTAGACAGGAACTGTGAAAGATGGATCTGGAGCAGTTATTTGAGGGCAAATCTATGTCTGACATGTGGGACGCTTTTAAAGACCAGTTGATTAAGTGCAGGACATGTGTGTCCCTGCAAAACTGAAGGATAGGAATGGCAGGATTCAGGAACCATGGGTGACAAGGGAAATTGTAAGTTTAGTCAAAAGGGAAAAGGGAGCATATGATAGGTCTAGGCAGCTACAAACTGATGAAGCCCTTGAGGAGTATAGAGAAATTAGGAAGGAACCTAAATGCAGAATTAGGAAGCTAAAAGGGGCCATGAAATGGCTTTAGCAAACAGGGTAAAGGAGAATCCCAACGCTTTTTATTTATTTAGGAGAACAAAGATGGTAGCAAGGGAAAGAGTAGGCACACTCAAGGACAAAGGAGAGAATTTATGGGTGGAGACACAGGAAGTGGGAGAGATACTTAATGAGTACTTTGTATCAGTATTCAGCAAAGAGAAGGACAAGGCTGATGTTGAGGCCAAGGATGAGTGTGTGAATACTCTGGAAAATGTCAGTATATTGAAGGAGGATTTTTTGGGTATCCTAAAATGCACCAAGTCCCCACGGACAGATGGAATATATTCTAGGTCACTGCGAGAGGGAAGGAAAGAAATATCTGGGGTACTAGCAGATATCTTCACATCCTCTTTGACCAGAAGCCAGATTCCAGAGGTCTGGAGATTAGCCAATATTGCTCCCTTGTTTAAAAAAGGAAGCAGGGATAATCTAGCAAATTATAGGCCAGTGAGCCTGATATCTGTGATGGGGAAGCTCTTGGAGAAGATACTGAGGGACAAGATGTATGCACATTTGGAAGAAAATGGACAAGTTACTGATAGGCAGCATGATTGAATTTTTCGAAGCGGTAACAAAGATAATTGATGAGAGTAGGGCTGTGGATGCAGTTTACACGGACCTTAGTAAAGTATTTGATAAAGTCCCACACGGCAGATTGGTACAAAAACTAAAATCACATGGGATTCAGGGTGGACTGGCTACATAGGTACAAAAATGGCTCGGTCATAGAAGACAGAGGGTGGAAGGATATTTTTCAGAATGGAAATCAGTAACTAGTGGTGTTTCTCACAGATCAGTCTGAGGTCCTCTGTTTGTAGTGTATATAAGTGATCTGGAGGAAAATGTGGGTGGTCTGACTAGTAAGTTTGCAGATGACATGAAGATTTGTGGAGTTGCGGATGGTGCTGATGATTGTGAAAGGTTACAACCGGATATAGATAGATTGGTAACTTAGGCACAGAAATGGCAGATGGAGTTTAATCCAGACAAATGCAAGGTGATGCATTTTGGAGGATCAAATTTAGGTGTGAATCATACTGTTACTGGCAGAACCCTTAGGAACACTAACATATAGATGGATCTAGCAACACAGGCGGCCAAGGTGATTAAGAAGGCATATGGCATGCTTGCCTACATTGCCCGTGGCTTGGAGTACAAGAGTTGACAAACCATGTTGTAGCTATATAAAGCCTTTGTTAGGCTACATTTGGAGCATTGTGTGCAGTTTTGGTCACCATACTACCAGAAGGATGTGGAAACTTTAGAGAGAGTGCAGAGAAGGTCCACCAGGATGTTGCCTGGTCTCCAGGGAAATGGCTATGAGGAAAGGTTAAAAAGACTAGCATTGTTTTCACTGGAAAGACAGTAGCTGAGAGGAGACTTGATAGAGGTCCACAAAATTGTGAGAGCATAGATAGGGTAGAGGCTTTCCCAGGGTTGAAATTTCAATTAAAGGGGGCACAGGTTAAATGTAACAGGGGGAAAGTTTAAGTGAGATGTGCGAGGAAAGTTTTTCACGTAGAGAGTGATTAGGAGACTGCCAGAAGAGGTGTTGGAAGCAGGCACATTGGCAACATTTAAGAGGCATCTGGATGGTTACGTGAATAGGGAGGGGATAGAGGGATACTGACTGAGCGTGGGCAAAAGGTGTGCTTTTTAGTTTAGTTCGGGCATGATGATCGGCACAGGCTTGGAGGGCCAAAGAGCCTGTTCCTGTGCTGTACTTCTCTTTTGTTCTTTGTTCCAACAGACTCTCTGCACAAAGAAAAGTTAAAAAGATATACACTTCGTAGCTTCTATTTAACCAATTAGGTTTAAGTCCAGTTTGAAAGAAAAATCTCACAAACACTATTGCATTGTCCTTGATACGTACTTCAACTGTTTTTCATTTAATGTTCTATGTCTTGGTACAATCTCAATCCTGCTCCTCAAATTATCTTTTGAGCCTAACATTTAATCCGCTTGATCCTATTGACACACAGCTGAGGTAACAATTCAGGTAAGTGCTTTGAGTTTTTACATTTTAGCAAACCCTAATTCCTCAAACTCAGTCAGTGAAAATTCATTCTGAGCTCTATCCCTATCATTGGCTCCTGCATGGACTACAACAACTGAATCCCCTTCCTGCCGTTGTCCTCCAGTCCAAATTCATCTCTAGACATGAAGAGACATCTTTAACAAGGCACCTTCCATTCACAGCTGCAGAGGATAGTCACATCCCCCCCTAACCATACAGTGTCCCATCACTACCATGTTCCTTTCTACACTCCCTATCTTCCACCACCACCACCACCACCAGCGCTTTCCCCCCCACCCACCAGCACTACCCCCCACCACCATTCCCCCAACCCACCAACACCACACCACCACCCCCAGCCCACCACTGCCTAACTATTAGGTCCCCACTGGGTCTTCGAGATACCAGTTTGTGTTTTGCATGAAAGATTGAGGCCATTATAATATTTAAGATGCGTTTGTATGGTGTTAGGGAATCCTGTTGTCTCCCATTAATGTGCTTTGTGAGAAACATCACTTTGACAACCACTTCACCAAAACTCTAATCAAGTCACTTTCTCAGAAAATTTAAGTGATGTGTAGAATTAACTGCTGGTCTGTTGCCTTTACACAAACAGCCAAGTGGCATTAACTGATTCCATAATCCTCCAGCCAAACCATTGGAAAAATTGCAAAACATATCAATATATAACTTGCTCGGTGATGTACTTCATTTTATTTTTCTAAGTTTCTCTTCCTTTTATTCCTTTTTTGAATCTGTTTCCTTGGCACAGTCTCAGTCTCTCCTGCCTGTTGCTATCCATATCTCATTCATTCTATCCTTTTAGTCACACACTATTTCCCTGTTTCTCTTTCTCTCTCTCTCACACATGACTATCTAATACGGTTCCTTACCCCACTGATAGAGCTTGGCCTCTGTCATGCTGCTGTGTTCAATTCGACAGGAATATTGATCCTCATCCCCAAGATTGATCTCAATCTCTTTCTGGATCTGATGGGTCCCATCGTGATTCGGTCGAATCCCCGAGGATTGTGTCTCAGACATCGCCTTTCCATTCCTTAGCCAGGTCATGTTGATGTCTACAGGATAAAATCCAGTGACCAGGCAGAAGAGAGTCAGCAGTTTGTCCTGACGATTGGGCTCATTTCTGGAGATGAACACTTCAGGCTGAACTGTGATGGGAAAGGGTGAAAACACAAACAATAGACAGACACTGAATGGAATGGGAGAGCGGTTACATAGATCAGTGAGGTTAGATCAGAACTGAAATATATACCTTTCCTTTTGAGATATTCCTTTCCAAAGTGTAAGCGTAGTTTCAAACGCTCAACAAGTTCTATTTCCAACTGCCATTTCCAATATTTGTTCCAGGATTCATCTGAATTCCATTTTTCCGCAGTCTTCACTGCAAAGTGATTTGATGCGACCCATCTCATTCTGTCTGGCTCTAAACTAATAAGATCATTTCCATCAAATCCAAATCGCATTGATGTCTTAATGGAGCCATCATCATTTATTTCAACACTCCTTATCCATTGGAAAATGTGAATTCCTGACAATAATGAGCAG
The DNA here is from genome assembly GCA_024137785.1 of Ginglymostoma cirratum. Classification (NCBI taxonomy): domain Eukaryota; kingdom Metazoa; phylum Chordata; class Chondrichthyes; order Orectolobiformes; family Ginglymostomatidae; genus Ginglymostoma; species Ginglymostoma cirratum. Next base: position 4,847,992 of record JAHRHZ010000002.1, read on the forward strand.
GAAACAAGGAGCTATTATTGGTTGCAATGTTTCTTTATTAAATGATAAATTTCTCTGCGGGTTCTATATTGATATACCAGATTATAGTAAACCTAAAATAGCTCAGTATTACAATGGATTCCTTTATTGGTTCATTCACAGCAGGATTTATTACTGTAAAACTGATTCTATACACAGTACTGAAGGAATATTTGTGTGAAAATATCTACTGCCTGTGAATATCTCTATTTGTGAAACCCAGGCTGCCCTACAGGACTTGCACAGTGTATACTAGTTTTGATGGTGCACAGGAGATAAATCCTGTTCCCCTCAAGGGACATGAAGCCATCCAGGCAACACCTACACTGTCAAGTGAAAATGGGTCGGTAAGAAAATCAATGTGAGGAACTCAGCTCCTGGGGCCTGTAGCTAATGATGAAGAAAGTTCAATGAGCTCATGAGGTAGGTTCACAGCACCAGCCTCACTGCTACAATATTCCTGCGTTCTTCTCCCTGCTCAGTCATACAATCATTGCCCCACACTTCACTATGTCTGTTCACGTTTCAAATGAAATGCCAAACCCGTTCTCCCTTCTCATATAGATAAAGTCATAGAGATGTACAGCACAGAAACAGACCCTTTGGTCCAACTCATCCATGCCGAACAGATATCTTAAATCAGACCAGTCCCATTTGCCATATTTTGGCCCATATCCCTCTAAATCCTTCCTATTCATATACCCACATAAGATTTACTGTAAACACAAAATCAGAGCCCAACTTCACTTCAAAGCAAAGAAGAGATTTGCTGAAGCAGTCTCATATCATATGACATCATCTCCAAGGTGAAGTCACCCATAGTCTAACTAGACTATAGGCTGCTCTCTCATTCTAGAAAGTAAAAACTGGTGGTGGTGGTTTAACCCAGGGGTATTGGCTAGCTCTGCTGGCTGGATGCCTGGTTTGGAATGTAGAGTAACATCAACAGCATAGGTTCAATTCCCACACTAGCTGAGGCTACCATAAAGGATTCTCCTTCTCAATCTGTCCCCTTGCCTGTGGCATGGTGAGCCTCATGTTAAATCGTCAGCAGCATTCTCTCTCTAATGACAGGTATCAAAGATTCCAAGGCATTATTCTGAAGAAACATTGAGGAGTTATCCTCAGTCAACATCATAAGAAGTGTGGTATTGTCACATGTTGTTGTGGGAACTTGCTGTGTTCAAGCTGGTTACTCTATTCCCTACACTGCAGTAGTGACCACTTTGTGACTCTAAAGATAAGCTGTTCTGAGTTTGAGAAAGACCTTATGTAAATCTATACTTGCCCTCTTTTCCCTCATGCTGTCACAGGTACATTCCTCACTTCTCAACAACTCATATATCTCCTACACTGCAAACAAATTCATTCCTCTGTGACAGGCACCTCAGTGAACATTATCACTAATTTAATCCAATCACGAAGGTTTTAGAGTAGATTTGTAGCTTGGTGGATGTTGTGGTTGGATGGCTCGCTGAGCTGGTTCATTGTTCCGCAGACGTTTCGTTACCCTGCTGGGTAACATCATCAGTGCAGCCTCTGAAGAAACGCTGTTGTGTTTTCCCGCCTGTTATTTAAACTCTGGTGTCCATTGAGCTGGATTACCTCACTTCCGGCTTTCCTTCACAATGGAGTGTATACAGGCTCTAGCTGTATGTGTTTATTGATGACTTTCTTAGCAGAGTACCAGAATTCTAGGAATTCCTGTGCTTGTCTCTGCTTTGCCTGTCCCAGGGTCTTGGTGTTGTCCCAATCGAATTGGTGGTTTTCCTTATCCATGTGGATGGAGATGAGCGAGTATTGGTTGTGTCTTTTGATGTTTGTGTACCCTTGTGGTTAACTTCCTTCCTGTTTGTCACAGACTTTGCAGGGAATCTTGTATATGACATTGGTCCTGTCCATAGTGGGTAGTGGGTCTTTGGTCTGGGTGTGCAGTTGGCGAAGGGTTGATGTGGGTTTGTGTGCTACTCTAATGCCCAGTGGTCATAGGAGTCTTGTGGTCAGTTCAGATGTGTTCCTGATGTAAGGTAGCGTGATGAGTGTGTCGAGGCATGTAGTATCTTCCTGGTGTTGTTTGTGTGACAGGCATCTTCTGACTCAGCTTTTCAGGTTTCCATTGTCTTTGAATACTTGGAAGAGGTACTTTTTTTTTTGGTGTAGTTCTGTGCTGCTACAGTGTATTGTTGCACGTTTAAATAGTGTTCTCACACAACTTTGTTTGTGTGTGTTAGGGTGGTTGCTGTTGAAATTCCAAGGGTGAAGAGAAGAGGAGAAGAACAAACAGCTCCTGGATGTCATGGGGCAACGCAGGAACAATGGGGAATTCTTAACAAAGAAATCTAAACAAAGGTACACAGGAAAGCCACGCACACTGACCAAGTACTGAATTTCAACAGCAACCACCCGAACACACACAAAGTTGTGTGAGAACATTATTTAAACGGGCAATGATACACTGCAGCAGCACGGAACTACGCCAAAAAGAAGAACAGTACCTCGTCCAACTATTCAAAGACAATGGAAACCTGAAAAACTGGGTCAGAAGATGCCTGTCACATGAATGACACCAGGAAGATACTATATGCCCCAACACACTCATCATGCTACCTTACATCAGGAACACATCTGAACTGACTACAAGACTTCTACAACCACTGGGCGTCAGAGTAGCACACAAACCCACATCAACCCTATGACCAAAGACCCACTACCCACTATGGATAGGACTAATGTCATATACAAGATTCCCTGCAAAGTCTGTAACAAACACTACATTGGACAAACAGGAAGGAAGTTAAGCACAAGGGTACACGAAAATCAACTGGCAACAAAAAGACACGACCAATACTCACTTATCTCCATCCACATGGATAAGGAAAACCACCAATTCAATCGGGACAACACCAGGATCTTGGGACAGGCAAAGCAGAGACAAGCACAGGAATTCCTAAAAGCTTGGTAGTCCATTAAGAAAGCCATCAATAAACACATACAGCTAGACCCCATACACACTCCATTGCAAAGGAAAACCGGAAGTGAGGTAATCCAGCTCAACAGACACCAGAGTTTAAATGACAGGTGGGAAAACACAACAGCGCTTCACTGGAGGCTGCACTGGTGATGTTACCCAGCAGAGTAATGAAACGTCTGCGGAAAAACGAACCAGCTCGGCGAGCCAACCAACCACAACGTAATCCAATCACTCTTATTGGACAGGGTTGCAATAACTTGGGATGCTGTGTGACTTGGAAGTGAAGCTGAAGGTGATGGTGTTAACAAACATCAACTTGTCTTTCTGGATAATGGAGTTCGCTAGTTTGAGAGCTCTGTAAAAGAAGTCTGAGTGAATTGCTGCAGGGCATCTTGCAGATAGTACACATTGTAGCCATTGTGTAGTATGAAGGTGCAGTAAATAGGGAATTATACAGTATGGTGGTGGGATGAATTTTGAAAGTTGTGGATTTGATATTAATTAAGTGGGCTGCTTTGTCCTGGATAGTGATAAAATCAGGAATATGAATGTTGGCAGTGAAACTATCAATTGTAATATCAAATCAATCCATCTGCTTCAGTATATGTCCTTAAGAACAGGAAGTCTCTCAACATGTGACTCCGGATGCTGGTTGACTCATGACTGGTCTCTGAAAAGGCTGAGCAAGTCACCCAGTTCATGTCAAATTAGGAATAGGCAACAAATATTGGCCTTGTCAGTTACACAAACATCCCATCAAAGAAGGAATTAGCCTGTCTACCTGGTTGAATGCTGTGCTGCTATGGGCAGGACTGGCCATACATTGAACGTATATCTCAGGGTCACAGACTGTAGTGTAATGATATATGGATGCCCATCTGGCACTCACTAAAAAAGCAGTCCGGAGAGATAACAATAAACCAGCTAGCATCCACAGATACGGGAAGAATTTCAGGTTGATGACCTTCGTCAGACGGGGAAAATTTTTCAATATGTAGCAGGTTTTGAGCAAGTGAAAGAGGGAGTTTAGAAATAGAATAAGGGAGAAGATCAATGACAGATTGGAATGGTGAGGGGTTAAATGACAAAGGAGTTGGTGTTGCTGAGCCAAAGGGAGTGACAGTGTGTAAAGTAGAGAAACAGAAGTTGAGTGTTCAGAAGAATTACACAGGATTTCTGGCACTGAAAGAGGTTAAACCAGTCCCTGCAAGTGCTTATGCTCAACCTGAGCTCCTCCCATCCTATTTGCTGTAAATCTATGTTTGTAATCTTCTATTGCCTTTTCCCTCAAATACTGAACTAATTTCTCCTTAAACGCATCAATACCATTTGCTTTAATGACTGTGCGGTGGCTCTTTGGGTAAAAGAAATTTAAATTCCTTGTTGGATTTCTCTGGCTATTGTATATTAGGGCTTTGAATGATTTTCCCTAAATGTGGAAATGATCTCTCTGCATCCACGCAATCAAAATCTTTAAAAGTTATTAAAACTGCCAATTGACACACCTTAGGCAGAATGGACTCCGCCTTCAATTCCTTTCTCATATGTATACCCATAAATACATTGTTATAAATCCTCTCTGTGCCATCTCCAGTGCCTAATGCTTTATTCTTATCATAACGTGAGAACCAAAACTGCAGGCAGTATGTAGTCTAAGTAACTGTTCAATACAAATTTAACATAATTTCCTAATTTTCAATGCTATTCCTTTAGATATAAAGCCAAGTGCTTGGTTCACGGTTTTTAATGACTTTGCTAAGCTGTGACGTAGGTTTTGGTGATTGATGTATTTATGTGACAAGATCTACTTTTCTTCTCCCCCACCTAGATCTGCAGTTTGTAACTAATAAATAATCTCCCAATTTCCAAGAAACACAGCCTACTCCTACAATTTGGTGTCAGCTGCTAGAATACACCTCCTCCCATCCACCTTCCTGCAAAAATGCCATCCCCTATTCCCAATTCTTTCACCTCCGCCGCATCTGCTCCCAGGATGAGGCATTCCACTCCCGTACATCTCAGATGTCCTCATTTTTCAAGGACCGCAACTTCCCCCCAACAGTGGTCGAGAACGCCCTCAACCGTGTCTCCCGCATTTCCCACAACTCATCCCTCACACCCCATCCCCACAATAACAACCATAACAGAATCCCCCTCGTCCTCACATACCACCCCACTAACCTCCGGATCCAACGCATCATCCTCCTACACTTCCGCCATCTGCAATCCAACCCCACCACCAAAGACATTTTTCTCTCCCCACCTATCTGCTTTCCGGAGGGACCACTCTCTCCGTGACTCCCGTGTCCGCTCCACACACCCCTCCAGCTCCACCTCACCGGGCACTTTTCCCTGCAACCGCAGGAAGTGCTACGCCTGCCCCTACGCCTCCGCCCTCACCACCATCCCAGGCCCCAAGAAGACTTTCCACATCAAGCAGATGTTCACCTGCACATCTGCCAATGTGGTATACTGCATCCGTTGTTCCTGTTGTGGCCTCCTCTACATCGGGGAAACCAAGCAGAGGCTTGGGAACCGCTTTGCAGAACACCTACGCTGGGTTTGCACTAAACAACTGCACCTTCCAGTCACGAACCATTTCAACTCCCCCTCCCATTCCTCAGACGACATGTCCATCCTGGGCCTCCTGCAATGCCACAACGATGCTACCCGAAGGTTGCAGGAACAGCAACTCTTATTCTGCTTGGGAACCCTGCAGCCCAATGATATCAATGTGGACTTCACAAGTTCAAAATCTCCCCTCCCCCTACCGCATCTCAAAACCAGCCCAGCTCATCCCTGCCTCCCTAACCTGTCCTTCCTCCCACCTGTCCCCCCTCCCACCTCAAGCCCCACCCCCATCTCCTGCCTACTAACCTCACCCCGCCCCTTGACCTGTCCATCCTATCTCCTCCCTACCTCCCCATCTACATTCACTTTACTGGCTCCATCCCCGCCTCTTTGACTGGTCTGTCTCCTCTCCACCTATCTTCTCCTCTATCCATCTTCTTTCCGCCTCTCCCTCTCTCCTTATTTATTTCAGAACCCCCTTCCCCTCCCCCATTTCTGATGAAGGGTCTAGGCCCAAAACGTCAGCCTCCCTGCTCCTCTGATACTGCTTGGCCTGCTGTGTTCATCCAGCTCTACACCTTGTTATCTCTTGAAATCTGTTTTGCCACCTGGACCGTGACTCCATATTCACTGGCCTTGTTCATTTGTCTATTGTGGGCCAGCTTAGCAAAGGCCTTTTGAAAATCCAGATAAATTACTTATATCAATTTACCACTATCTACTCTCTCTGTAACCTCCGCAAAGTTATCAATAGGTTGGGTCAAGTATGGTTTTCTTTTGTGAAATCCATACTGACTGCTGCACAAGCTAGCTACCAGTTTCTTGGTTAGCTGCTTCCAACCTCTTTCAGGGTGGGGATTTACAGGGCTTGCTTAGTTTAGCGTAGAAGAGGAAGACACCTGGTAATTGAAGTGTGAGGAGACCACATTGTGAGCAGTGAATAGAATACACTAAATTGAAATAACTGCACATAAATTTTCTATCACAAATCACTGTATCACATGGAAATGGAGGCTTGGATGAAAAGGACACAAAGAAAAGGGCAAATGGAAGTGTGTGCATCGTTGTTCTTACCGGATGTCTGGTTTGTACTCTTCATCATCATCTTCAGGTTCTCTTTTGCAATGGCACAATGTTTATTCCCTCGATTTGTGAGATATTCCCAGTATTCCTCATCAAAGGCATCTGTCATCCACTGCTGTCGGGAGACTATCCGAGGGGCACTGCTGTCATAATAGGCCACCGGAACGCCGTTGATCATTCCCACTCCAACATACTCAGGTAAATCAGTGGTGCCAGAGGTGGCTAAATACATTACCATAAATTTATTCCTGTCTATAGAAAATAAAGATTAACAAATTCAAGGCATACTTGAATAAACACTCACAAACACTACCAGCTGATCAAGGGAAGCTCACCTACATAGTGACAATCTTCAGTTTAATGGTAGGAATGCTCAAATCCGGATAGTGCATTCACACCAGCAAATACCTATCATAGCTCCAATAGCTGCTAAAAAAGGTACCAAAGACAGTGGCCCAGATCTTCTGGTCAGGTTCAGGAATGATGCTGAGTGCATTGACTCTACTGGTGGAGACTTCTGTAACCCAGTCCTTTTCTGATTTTTCAGCTATTTCTTTCAATTCAAGAGTTGAGGGGAGAGTGGCTGCCCTTGACATCGAAACATAGGAATTAGGAGTGGGACTAGGCAAATTCGGCCCTTTGGGCTGCTCCACTATTTAACATGATCATGGCTGAACTAATCTTGGTTTCAACTCCGCTTTCCTGCCTGTTCCCATAGCCCTTTATCCTGCATTTCACAAGTGTGGCATCAAGAAGGGTATCGGAGGGAAAACTCTTTGCTGGTTGGAGCACACAGGAAGATGGTTGTAGTTTTTGGAGTTCAGCCATCTCAGATCCAGGACATCTCTGCCCGAGTTCCTTAGGTTAGTGTCCTAGGCTATGGGCTGTTTGGTTGTAATGATTAGCTGATCACTGTTAGACTGTTAGATATTAAACTGTGTGACTGGTCCTGGTTCAGTATGCAAATAGGGCACATATATCTGACCCAAATCTCTGACTCTGAACTCCATGTCAGGAACAGTTGTGGAGAATGCCAGACAATCCCAGAATCCTGACTTGCATCTCCCAATTTAGATCCTAAATCTGATGATCTGGACACCTGAAGATTTTTATCAGTAAATATCTGAAGACGCATCAGAAGATTTCCTGGCGGGAAATAAAATGCTTCTAGAAGCTGCTTATTCATTATATATCATTCTTTCAGTTCAAAAATTAAGCAAGCACCTGTAAGTATTTTGAATCAACCCGTTAATGACAAATCTCCAGAGTGGGACTCAAACCCGGACCTTCTGACTCTGCCGCAGGAGCCTTAAAAAGAAAGCTACTGCTGGTATTTCCAGACAGTCTCCTATCCAAAATCTGAAGCTGCCTACGAGAGCAGACAAGATCAGGCATTTTCAGACTCGTGACAACTGGGCTTCAGAAACCAACAGCTCATTTTAGATCTGTTGGGAAGTGCAAGGAGAGAGAAACGGCTGTTTCCCTCTAGTGCAAAACCTGCAGGGAGAGAGAAAGGGAAAGGCTGTTGGACAGAAACAGACAAAGAAACAATGAGATCGAGAGAGAAACATGTGCACGGACAGAGGCAAGACCGCAGAAAAAAGAGACAATCAGAGAACCAGAGACAGAGATAATGAGAGAGAGAGGGACAGAGGGAGACATTGAAGAAGAGACAGAGAAGAAACAGAAACACAGGGACACAAAGAAAGAAAGACAGAGATCCTTAGAGAGAACAGAGATAGAGGGATAGAGAGCAGACGGAGAGAAGGAGACCAAGGAAAAAATATCCAGAAGGAGACAGGCAGGGATCCAGACAAAGACAAACAGACACACATATATACGGACACACAAGCACACACACACACATGCACACACAAGCACGCACACAGACCAACACACAGACACAGATTGAGACACACTCTGAGTCACAGAAAGACAGAGAAAGAACACAGACATACACAGTGAGACAGACATGAAAGGAAATTCTCCCCTCGTCTCCTCATCGGTACAATCGTGACATTAATTCCTGACAGACGCCGACTAACATTTCCACTCCCATAAAGTCCCAGGAAAGTTTCTGTCCTCACCGTTTGCTGGAGGAGTGAGTGTGAAAATGGAAGGCTGAATTCTATACTTACCGGGAGAGACCCAGGAAAAACACAGGGAGATAGAGAAAAGGATCAGCAACATTCTGGGAAGTCACGTCCCTATTCTGATCAGCGACTTAGAATAAAACACTCTGAGGGGTAATCAAATGGCGTTTACATACTGGGAAATACCGTAAAACAAGTCAATCTATTAAATTCTAATTAACTGTTCACCTCGAACTTTGATCATTTCCTGAACTCAAATTCCAGAAGCAGATTGGTTCGCCTCAGAGAAACGACCAATTAAAAACCTGAACAGTCACGAACTGTCTCAGTTTCCAGTAAGGTGACTCAGACAGCCTGACCCAGTGTGTGAATGAACATGTCGAAGTGAGAGTGAAGAGTCCTCCACCAGCCCCAGGGCAAAAATAGGACATACTGAAATCCTTGACACAACAGTAAACATACTGACACTAGCCCCAGTCCCCCTTGACTATGTTAAACTGGATCCAGCCCAGGCTGGAGTTATACCACAATAGATTAAATATGTTACAGTTAGACATCTTCTGTAATATTGAGATCATCACACAGAGAATTCACAGTGAAATCCAAGCAGCTGGAGAGTGAGGGGAGGGAGTCATACTTAGCTCCATAAAATTAAAGGTTTACCAGTGGAGAAATAGTTCATTGATCAGAATCAAGGTGAACAGCTCAAAGAAAGTACGCTCTGGGTAAACCGTGAAATGCTCAGGTCATTTGTTGCCCCGTAGGAATGGACTGGTTCTTCATCCCAAGGATAATTTAGCAGCAGAAATAGGGGAACCAGAGGAGCCAAATGTAGAGATAAAACGGTGTAGAGCTGGATGAACACAGCAGGCCAAGCAGCATCAGAGGAGCAGGAAAGCTGACGTTTCGGGTCGAGACCCTTCAGAAAATTTTCATCCAGCTCTACACCGTGTTATCTCAGATTCTCCAGCATCGACAGTTCCCACTATCTCCGAGCCAAATGTACACATGCCACTCCGACAACAAGGAGACAGCCACTTGGACAAGTGATCACTATTTACATTTTGCGAAATAAGATACTTGGGGGCGTAAGAATTGGGTCACTAGTAATGATGATGACGTCAGCTAGTACGAGGGGGCATAGCTGCAAATTGAGGGGTGATAGATTTAAGACAGATGTCAGAGGCAGGTTCTTTACTCAGAGAGTGGTAAGGGCGTGGAATGCCCTGCCTGCCAATGTAGTTAACTCAGCCACATTAGGGGCATTTAAACAGTCCTTGGATAAGCATATGGATGATGATGGGATAGTGTAGGGGGATGGGCTTAGATTAGTTCACACGTCGGCGCAACATCGAGGGCCCAAGGGCCTGTTCTGCGCTGTATTGTTCTATGTTCTAAATATAATATCCGTAGGAGCGACATGAATATATAACGGGTAGCTATAGGCTAAAAAGCTTGAGGGGAGATTCTATATAACGTAATGATTCAGAAGGAGTTAATGTTCATATTACATTGAGCTCCACCCAGTCTGATGAGGTCACACACAGTCTTTGGCTGGAGACAGTTGAATTCTATATCAACACCTTTTGGGAGCATATGTACTCTGTAATACTCCTAACAGCCCTGGCAACCATGTCTAACTCATAATGTAAGTTATACTTCTTGCTTTCAGGCAATAAATCAGTTAACCAAGACCAGTACCTCTTCTCTTAAATGTCTTCAACGGTCTATCCATAATACTATACCAGGATAGGCCCTGGACACAGATAGAAAGAGGAGGAGATAATAGGTACTGCAGATGCTGGAGAATCCGAGATAACAAGGTGTGGAGCTGGATGAACACAGCAGGCCAAGCAGCATCATAGGAGCAGGAAAGCTTGATGTTTCAGGCCTAGACCCTTCATCAGAAATGGGGGAGGGGAAGAGGGTTCTGATATAACTAGGGAGAGAGGGGGAGGTGGACAGAAGATGGATAGAGGAGAGGATAGGTGGAGAGGAGAGAGACAAGCCTCTCTCCCTATTTATATCAGAATCCTCCTCCCCTCCCCCATTTCTGATGAAGGGTCTAGGCCTGAAACGTCAAGCTTTCCTGCTCCTATGATGCTGCTTGGCCTGCTGTGTTCATCCAGCTCCACACCTTGTTATCTATGGCCAGATTACTTAAGTGGTTTTCATGATGCATTGATTCACACACACACATGATTCTTTCTTGGTTGATCTTCTGAAGATGCCAATCAGGGTCACCTTTACAGTTCCCTCAGATAAAGGCAGTAATACATGTAATGTAGTTTTTTATTCTCTGAGCTTCCAAGAACTACTCATGGAGGTTAGGCAGAAAGCTTTCAGATCTTCATTTTGTAACATCAACAGCCAGATTCCTTCTCACAGATAACACATTCCAAAGTCTAACTCAGAACCTACACTCACCTTTACTGGCTCCATCCCCGCCTCTTCGACTTGTCTGCCTCCTCTCCACCTATCCTCTCCTCTATCCATCCTCTATCCACCTCCCCCTCTCTCACTATTTATTTCAGAACCCTCTTCCCCTCCCCCATTTCTGATGAATGGTTTAGGCCCGAAACGTCAAGTTTTCCTGCTCCTATGATGCTGCTTGACCTGCTGTGTTCATCCAGCCCCATGCTTGTTATCTCGGATTCTCCAGCATCTGCAGTACCTTTTATCTCTGACCACTTCCTGATAGATTAATCATTTCCTCCATGGGGTCCCAATCATCATTCAACCTCTGCCATCTGCTTTAGTGCAAGATCTTTTGCAGACTTCCTGGAAACAGTTCCCAGACACTGACCTCATTAATAGCCAACTTCTGCTGTCTCTTTAAACATAATGCTCTTCTCCGGTGATTAAGCAACTAAACAACTTTTTGATAAGGAACCTATCTGCAATTAACTCCCAGCCTGGCCTCGTGAATAAGCAAAAGTTTGTTTGGTCTGTTTTCCTTTTAACATAAGCCGTTACCCACAGTTCAAGTCATTGTTAGCTCGCAGTTCCCAGAGCACAGCTCCAAACTAAAATTGATTAACTAAAATAAAAATGACAAATAAAAGTCAGCAAATGTTCTAACAAGAATTGCTAACTTTTTAATTTAAATTCTAACCCTTTAAAAAAAATCCCATGTACATCTCGACACAAAGAGACAAGATACAAATATTGCGGACGGGGAAGGAACAAAAATGTCTCAGATGGGTAGTTCAGGCACCAGCCCAGATCACAGAAATCAATGAGTTGTTTTCCTTCAGTCCGGTTCTGATTCTTTTCAACTCTTCGAGAAGGGCACGAGATTGTGGACACACCAAATCTCAATCTTCCATTCACTGATTGAAGATTTATCCTTTCAGTGTCTCTGAATGAGTTTTTTTTCCCTTTTCCTTTCAAGAAGGGAATTTGCAAAGAGAAGGTGAGAGGTAGAATAGCTAGCTCCTTGGGATTTTCTTTTACTTCCACTCAAAAGATACAGAGACAGAGAGAGAGATAGAGAGTGGGAGAGAGAGATTTGGGTGCTCTCTCTTTTACAGGGTGAATGTTTGTGCTGTATTGCCACCTGCCCAGGAACTAATCAAAAAGTTGTTTATATACTGAATACTCTTAAACACAACTGTCCTGTTTGAATCAAACACAATCAAAAGTCTGTCACTGGGTAAATTGGCCTAAATGGACACCCACAGAACAGAAACATCCAGCATCCTCCCCTGCTGCTGTAAATAAGGTAGATACAACTCACAAGGATTTCCAGTATCTCAATTTTTTAAAACCGCAGCATCATCTTCCACAGTACCTCAATTTATAGCAGTATCTTTTCCTATTTCTTAGCCCACAGTACATGAGAAAAGGGTCTTTACAGGCATTACACTATGATCAACTTGGTTTCATGACCAAGTAAGCGTGTATCTACAGGATATTTTCTTTTTTGCACATTTTGCAATATGCTTGTGTAAGTTTTGGTTGAGGGTTGAATAGAAGTCAAGAACCTGAGGAATGATTTGTGTGGCTTTGGGAACAACATTATTAATGGTCACAGAATTCATTTGCAGTTGGACTTAAATTCTCAACTGCACAGGGATATGGGTTCAAATCCCACTCCAGGACATCGGCAGAAAAACTCCTCGCTGAAATCCCGGTGGAGTACTGAGAGTAAGAGACAGGAGCAGATGGAGGGATTTGAAAACTGACTCAAAAGCCTCAGTAATGCTGAGCTTTCTCGTGAACATCGGGATATTCATCGAGTTTTATTCCTGACACACTGAACTGTACAATATAACCTGAGTGAATGAAAGCAGAATGGTCTATCAGCAGTGCTGACGGAAGACAATCAAATGGCCATTCCAGCTGACACCAGGGACTTTTCTACCTTTCATGGCTTCAGGAACCCAGACACAAAGACAGCACTGACACCTACAGCTCTAACTAGTTACCAGCTTAAATCACATCAAAACTTTGCCTACCTTTTGAAATTCATTCATGGGATTTGGCATTTCTGGCTGCAATCAATTTGGTACATGTAGACCCAAAGTGCTGCTATGAAGGGAATTCTAGAATTTGACATGAACAGTGAAGTAAAGATGATGTGTAGTTTGGAAGGCAACTTGTGGGTATGTGTTCCAGGTAACTGCTGCCCTTGTGCTTCTAGGTGGCAAGGTTTCGAATTTGAAACGTGTTGTCAAAGTAGCCTTAGTGAGTTAATGCACTGCATCTTTTAGATGGTGACACTGCTGCTACTCAGCATTAGTAATTAATGTTTGTACATATAGTGCAAATCAAGTGGTCTGCTTTATTCTGGATGTTGTCAAGCTTGTGGAGTGTTGCTGGTGTTGTATTCATCCAGTCAAATGAACAGTATTCTGTCACATGCTTCACTTGTATGTCGTAGATGGTGGACATGGTTTGGAGAGTCAGGAAGTTAGTTAGTCACTGCAGGATTCCGAGCCTCTTACCTGCTCTCGTAGCTGCAGTATTTACATAGCAAGTCCAACTGCGTTTCTGGTCAATTCTTGGTTTGGTGATGGCAATACCATTGAAAAATCAAACTGCAGTGGTTACATTCTGTCCTAGATGGTCATTGGCTTGTCTGGTATGGTGTGAATAATTCTTGTTAGTTATCAGTCCAAGCCTCGATATTGTCCAGGTCTTGCTGTATATGGACATGGTTTGCTTCAGCACCTGAGTAGTGATTAATGGCTTGGCCCGGCATGGCGGTCTCTCAGCACAGCATTGCAGTCTTTTGGCAATTCATGGTAGTCTCTCAGCCTGGCATGGCCTCAGCATGGACTTCTGGTCATGAGGTGATTCCGCTAAGTGTGGCCCAATCATGGCTAAGCATGTAAGAAAGACTGTAATGTCTGAACTTTCAGCTTTCTTAGCTTTAAGTAGAAAAGAAATAAAGTCTACAATGTGTAACTTTTAACCTTATTTCATACGTTTTACGCTATACTATAATTACTGCAATGCTTAAATTTGTTCTTTCTACCTTGTTCTTAAGATTCTGTACCTAGGTACTTGTAACTAAGATTGGGCCTTTTCACTTTTCATTGTACTTCTGTACTGCTGAGCTTGACTACACATGACAATAAAATCAAAATCAAATCAAATATGATGACGGAAGATTATTGACAGAGAAGCTAAGATGGCTGAGCTGAGTACAACCCTGAGGAACTCCTGTAGTGATGCCCTGGAACTGAAATGATTGACGTTCAACACCACAGCCATCTTCTTTTGTGCTCAATATAACTCTAGTCAGTGGAGATTCACCCAAATGTCTGTTGGCTATACATCCTGACTACCGGCAGATACCATTAATTGACATGGAGCAACGGGCAGCAAATCCCAGAACACTGCGACTAACATTAGATCTGATTCTGCCGTCAGTCAACATTTATCAAAGAACTTGAAGTGTGCTGTGAATGATACCAAAAAGCAGTTAAAGATTGTCAGTCTGACTGACAATGTGACGAATTTGCACATGCCAAAAGCTACACAGGACTGTTTTACAGAGGCGAAAGGAATATATATTGTACCTTCTTTGATGAAAAATGGGTCATGATTCTGCCAGTCTTGGCCACATTCCTATGGCAATAACCTGACCAACCAGTTTATTTGCACAGTCGAGAACTAGAAGTGTTTCTTCTATTCTAGACCTGATGAGTGCAATACAAAAAGCTTCAACTTCATTCTTCCTTTGAACTCTGAAAGTAGGCTCGAGTATTTTAGTGAACAGGAAGACAGTGTACTGACAAATCAGATACTTTGGGTTACAGTAAGAATTTATTGAGTTATAAATCTATAGAGAAGATTGGTAAAAATCACAGACAAACAAGAGAGTGTTCAGCTTACAACAGTTGTTCAACCAAACAAAATAAAGCACTTGCAATGACTCAAAATTTGCCTCTAAGTCCCAAGTTTGATATCTTTCTTTTGTTAGGCAAAGGGATCAAGTGTGACAAAACTAAGGCAGATAGAAAGAGTGTGGATATGGATTAGCCATGATCTAATTGAATGATGTAACAGTCTCAGGGATTACTCCAGTTCCTACATTCTTAACTTCTTCTCTACTTATCTCCAACAATCAAACGGTCAGTGTCAACCGCTTCAGTCTCCAGTTCAGTTTCAGACCGGAAATGGAGGGAAATTTACATTTAATGGTTAGTTCAAGTTTACTTATGATCAAATAATCGAAGCATGGTCATCAGTTTACAATATTATGTTTAATTGTAGCAGATTTAAAACAATCATACACAATATATCATGACTCAGCTTGTAACCCATCTTTAGTTAAAAGGCACACCCCCTGCTGTACTTTGACAGTATCTCAAAGTGAGAATTTCCAGTCTATCATGGTCGAAGCAGCAAGCTCCAACAACTGTGCATCCCACTACATCCCCATTAAATCCTTACCAAGCACTTGGCTTTATGGCCAGAGAAAAGTTAGAAAGACTTATTATGCAAAGTAGAAAAGAACAAAACATTAATTCTACATTAGTCTAGTCTGAATTTATAGCATTTGAGAAGCCATATTTTGCTAAATCACACTATTATTTGTCTTAGTGTTATGCTCAGTAATAGTCTTTACAGTATAATTCTTTTTGACCTTTATTCCATAAGACTATGTATTAACCAAATCTTTAAGTATACTGATCAACAACAACTCATCCTTCACATACTGATTGTCATCATGCACATAGTTTACATACACTCTATACAAGTTAAGTATTACCTAGTTTGCAAATCTCTATTTTTTAGGTTTATATGCAAATTTACCACTGACCATTTGACTTTAAAAAGTAATTTGATCCAAGCACCAGCTGTAGTTAGGATAATCCCTAGCAGATGACCTCTACATCAAAATGGTCACCGTGATACGATTCTATTTAATGAGAACAGTCAGTTAAGTCTGAGACAACAGGTTCATGGTATCAATCAGGAGGGCATGACAGCACACATCATCTTCTCCTGAGCAAATGGGTCAATAACATACTTTAAAATGTGTCATTTTGTTCGTGAGAAGTTATAAAAAGAGGTCAAATAAATGAAATCATAGAAAAAAAGTCAGAAGATAATGGGAAGTCTCATTAGGAGATAAATGTGATTAAGAGCCAGAGATTGATCATGCATTTAGAATCCAGCCTCATCTCACTTGGACCTCTCTCTTGACTTCTCTTGTACACCAAGATTTTAGGAGGGTTGTATCATCGGTCAGCTCCACATACAACACAATCCTGAGTAGGCGACTGTTGTCTAACTTGGCAACATGACCCACCCAAGTCAGTTGGCCTTGCAGGACAATGGTGATGTTGGTTGCTTCCAGGAATTCAATGGTTGTTGTGTAGCCCTCACTGTGGATCCTGAGAGGGTGCTGCGGAGGTGATGCTAATGGAAGCATTGATGATGTATATGACAGCAGTGCTGAACGCCTAACTCGGCATCATAAAGGTGGGTGGTGAGGATTACGTCTTTGCACATAGAGTTTGGTCCTCACGTTGAATTTACAGTTCTCCACACTTGTTAGTAGAGTATACTGAATGCACTATTTGTTTTGGAAAGCCTGTTGTCCACTTCCTTGTCTACCGTGGCATCAAAGCTCTCCAAATTGGTAAATTGCTCAAAAGCACTCAGCTAGGTTCGCTCGATGATAACATCTAGTAGATACGTGTCTTGAGGTCCAGTGCTTCAGTTTTGTTTAAACTAATTTTTTGTTTGAAGAGTTGCACCATTTCGGAGTAACATGTTGTTACACATTGCATGTGAGAATAATTAAGGATGCAGTCATCAGCAAAAGGTAGCTCACGGATGAGGCCCACAAAGGGTCTAGGCCTGAAATCTCAGCTTTCCTGCTCCTATGATGCTGCTTGGCCTGCTGTGTTCATCCAGCTCTACACCTTGTTAGCTCATGGATGAGGTTTTCCCATGTTTTTGTGCATACCCGAAGATGCCCAAGATGGAAGAGACCCCCTCATTCATCCAGAAGCACATGAAAACTCCTCCTGGAGGTGTGTTGTTGCTTGTGGCAGTATCACACTGAAAAAGATTGTGCATAAGGTCAGGACCAGCTCACATTCCTGCTCAACACCATATGGAGATTTGTAAGAGGTTACTGCTGTGCTGGACTTGCCTGTACGGACTTTCATGGACTGCTTCACCGTAACCAAGTGGGCATCAGGGTTTGTCAAGAATTTTCCAGAGTCCATCTCTACTCACAATATCAAACGATTTTGCAAGGTCTATGAAACTGACTTAGAGACAGTATCATGTCTGTGATGCTTCCCTTTGTCCTGAAACTGTACAGCATCTCTGGAAGACTTCCTTCAGCAACGGAAGGCATAAGTGAATTCACAGGTTCGTTACCCAGGACCTTCCCAGAAATAGGAAGGAGAATGACCCCACGCTAGTCGGAATAATGACATTTTTCTGTTTGTGTTTGTACAAGGTGATGACAACAATATCACAAAGTCCTGTTCCGTCCTGGAACACCTTTACAAATTCATTGAGTATCGTGTAGGGTCACCACACTTCAAACTCTCAGGTGGAGTTCAGACAATCATAGAACACCTACAGTGTGGAAGCAAGTCATTTGGCCTGTTGAGTTCACAGCGGCCCTCTGAACTGCATTCCACCCAGACCCACCCTTCTACCCCTGCATTTTCCTACAGCCAATCCAGCTAACTGGCACATCTTTGGACTCTGGTAGGAAATCCACACAGATGTGGGGAGAAAACATGCAAACCCCACACAGACAGTCATCAGAGGGTGGAATCGATCCTGGGCCCCTGGCATTGAAGTACCAGTGCTAACCACTGAGCCACCATACTGCCTCACAGACTCAGAGCGCTTTGCTTCTCATCATCTGGTTGATGGTGTCAGTTTCTCCTAGATCTGTGCTCTCAGCTAGTTCTTCTCGGAGTCTGCTGTTGGAGGAGGCTGATGTGCACTTGGCACTGAGGAATATTTCATAGCGCTCAAACTGGTGATTCAGGAGTAACTCCTCCTCAGTGTGTTCATGTCTTAATGTCTGCATTCTGCCTGGTGCTTTTGGGTTTGATTTATTGCTCCACAGATAGATTTTAGTGCTTCATTGAAGTTTACATCACCAATATCAGTGCTTTTTCCTACAAAGCATGATCCACCTGTCATTCCCAATTCTCAGGTTTGCAATGAAGGACACTGTACACTTGATGGTAAACTATCTTTTTCTGAGCAGGGAGCCCAATGGGCTCACCTTTTTATTGGTAGCAGATCTTGGATTTCCTGGTCACTTTCATTAAACTAGTCCCCGTTTTTTTTTGTACTTTTGTCTGACTTCTTCTATAGTAGCCAGTGCTGCAGGTTTGATAGTTATCTCTGCACATTGAGATTTGCAAGATTCTGATTTAAAGTTCCTTTGAAGGATTGCCTTTAATGTTCGTGAGCTTAAACGTGAAATGGAATTTCAGCTGGTTTACATGTCAGTTAGCAATGGGAATGCACAACATCCTTGAGGTCAAACTGGGGCAGCAAAGAGTAGTCTATCAGGTCCAACAGTTTAGAATGAAAGTGCCTCCATGTATACTTGAAATAATGCTTTTTTTCTGGAAATACGGTCTTAGTTATGGACAGCTGCTTTTCTGCAGACTTCCAAGATTAGAAACTGTTTTCATTGCAGTTTCCAACTCCCGGCTTCCAAGACTTCCTTCTATGCCAGGCTGTGATAGGAACTGTGATGTTGAAGTTGCCAAGGACAATTCTGGATGAGTTTAGACAGAACTGTGTACAATATGTCTTACTCAGCTGCGTGAGCCTTCAGGGTTGGACTGTAAACACTGAGGAGAGTTGCACAATGCTAGTCTTAGAGCAGGAAGCCAAGGGACGTGATGAATTTGGAGTTGCTGATTGACAGACTTGGAAGCTTTATGGCAACAGTTTCCTTCATTGTGCAACTGACCCCTTTGTTTTCACTTACACTGAAGTTTAGTAATATCACTGCACGGAAAGCACTAACAAAGCACCATCTTTCAGGGGCCAAAGCACACGTAAAACTTGAAGCTGAAGACCAGAGACTGTCGTCCAAGACAAAAACAGAAGACAACAGCAGGGACCAAGGTAAGTAAGACTAAGGTTGCCGGCCCTCGAAGTTGAATATGGAAGCAAGAACCACGATGAGGCAATAGATTTGCTACCTAGACTTGTTAAGTATTACTTCTGGTAGTTGACAAACATTTCCTGAGTTACATCACCACAGTATCTCCTACTGATTGACTGGTTAAAGTCTCTAGCGAAGAAATAGGTATTCAATGACTCCAGAGTCATGGGCAATGTGTTTAAACTCAAACTCCATTTTCAACACCCTCCCACCTGACTTTAGTCTGTCTCCTGTTGTAATCCTCATCCATGCTGCAGGTACTTCTAGACTGGACTAATGTTCTCCTGTCCAGCTTCCCATCCTACACCCTCCATAAACTTCATCTCAGCTAAAACTTTGCACTCTATCTTAACTCACACATCTATCACTGCTGCGCTCACTGGCCTACATTAGTTTCTATGTCCCCAGTGCCTCAAGTTAAAAATTCTCATGTTCAAACACAAATTGCTCCATGGCCTCTCTCCCTCCCTATCTGTGTCACCCTCAGATCTATGCAGTTCAGTTCATCAGTACATGTGGCCCACTTCCTTCATGTCACCATGATGGCTGGGTCTTCAGAGTCCAGATTCCATGCTCATGAATTCCCACCTCAAAACTCTATTTTTCTCTCTTCTCATTTAACCACCACCACCACCACCACCACCACCACCACCACCATAACCCCCAACTCCTCACCTGTCCCTCAAATCATAGATGACATCTATTCAGGGTAGGGAGTTTCTGCCACTGATCTTTATGGGGCTGACTGTGCTGATTCACGACCCACAGATTTTTGGGAACGGGGGTATAATTTCCAAAAGGATTATAGGATCTAGAGAGCAGGAATTGCTTCCTTTTCTTTCCTTCTAAGCTACTGCCATACCTCATCACTAAGCCGTTGAGACTCAAAGTATTATATACAAGTTTTTGTCATTCTGAATAATTCAGGCGGCTCTCTGTCATTAAGGTCAATATATAAACAACTCTGCAACTGTGAAGGGGAGCTGGTACCTTCCAATCTATCCCAATCCCAGCAATCAGATAAAAAAAAAAGCCTGCAGTCACAATGGTATTCTGGCCTAGCTCGAAGCTGGCAGACATTTGCTCGCATGAAGAGTCCATTCCCTCATTCCACCGACTTCCGAGGCAAACGGGTTTCCCTTCAGGAATGTCATAATTGTAACTATGTTCAAGAGGTAAATCATGCTGTGCAAACTACTGCGATGTTTCCAGCTTGACCATAACTTGGGAAATGCCGACACATTCTTCTGAATTACCCACATCTTGTGGTTGAGGAAATCCTCTTGGAGATGCAGCGCTATTCCTTCCCATATCTTTCTTGTTTCAGTGTCAATTTCTATACGATTGTAGCTGTGTGAAATACCTCAGGATGTATTATGATATTGGTGCTGTATAAATGAAAGTTGTTGTTTTTGTAGGGGGTGGGGGAAATCAATGTCCTTTTTCCCATTCCCTCCAATCCACAAGGTATTGACCCGGAGGACAGACTGGACATTGACTGGCCACTAGCGCTCTCTGTTTGAGTGGCCAATCAGCATGTGAAAAGCCAGGCAGTGAATGTGAGACAATGGAGACTTTCACAGCCAAGGTACATCCTACCTTCCCCTAACTTCCCAGCTGGGCTCACTGATGAGGAACGGGATTCCTGGCTGATTCTCCCCCTGCATAGACCAGAGACATTGAGGCTAATTGAAGTACCTCCACTACAACCCTAGGAATGGCTCTTGTCCCAGAGTTCATGCTGGTCAATCAGAAACGGAAGCCTTTCTAACCACCGAGTATTGGATGGTCTTCTTGGTCAGATTGAGAGTCAGTGAATGACACGTACCTGACACGGCACCGAAAAGATGTTGAGTTTATACAGGAGCCTCTATACATAGAGATGTCTTCTTTTGGCAATTCAGTCAAAGGTTAAATCGACCTTCTTGAAACGATTGGACTGATGGTTGGAAAGTTTCGAGACACACATTGTTGGGGCAGATGGTGCTTTGGAACGACAACTGCCCTGTAAGAGCACTGGAGGGTAAACAGCACAGACAGCTCTCAGTGCAACAGAAGCAGGTGACTCAGCTCCAAGTCTGTATGGAGACATTGGTGTGCAGTGAGATCAGCAGCAAGTAAACCATCGTGGTTGACTTCACACAGGAACAGGAGTGTACCTCCTGAACGAGTTCACCTGGTGTTCCACAATAGCTGAGAACCGACTAAAGGCCATATTACTGAATTCACACTGAACAGGTTTCTCATGTGGGACAGGCCAGGAGATACACTGACAGCGTTAAAGTTATGTCACATGGCTCACGCCTGAATGGTTTCTCACCAGATGGATCCCCTGGTTTTAGGAGATCGGAGACGTGGCTGAAAGTCCTGTCGCAAACATCATGCCTGAAGAGCTTCTCTCCTATTTGTATCCTCTGAAGTCCCAAGAGGGTTGAAAAGGTCACAGAAGTCTCAACAGAAACCTCTCGTTTGAAGGGTTACTCCCCCGTCTGGGCATCCCGTGGGAGCAGTAAGTATGATGAATCAGACAACGATTTGTTGCACACCTCGTATGTTAACTGTTTCTCCCCTGCATGAATGCGCTGGTGTTTCCGCAAATTTGAAGAATCTGAGAATGATTTGTCACACACCTCGCACGTGAATGGCTTCTCCCCTGTGTGGATGCGCTGGTGCAGAAGGAGGGTCCAAGACCGTGAGAATGACTTCTCGCACACCTCACAGGTGAAGGGGTTCTCCCCAGTGTGAATGCGCTGGTGCTCAAGGAGGGTTGATGAGCGCAAGAATGATTTATCGCATACCTCACAGATGAAAGGTTTCTCCCCAGTGTGTATGCGTCGGTGCTGCAGGAGGGTCGATGATCGCGTGAATGATTTGTCACACACCTCACATGTGAACGGTTTCTCCCCTGTGTGAATACGCTGGTGCACAAGCAGCGGCCACGACTGCGAGAAAGACTTGTTGCACACCTCGCACTTGAACGGCTTGTCACCGGTGTGGATACGTTGGTGAGTCATGAGCGTTGCTGAGAGTGTGAATGCCTGATCACACACCTCACACTTGAACGGTTTCTGACCAGTGTGACGGTATTGGTGCTTGCGAAGGTTTGATGGGTACGAGAATGATGTGTCACACACATTGCATGTATATGGCTTCTTCCCAGTATGAATGCGTTGGTGCGCACGGAGATTCGATGACTGTGAGAATGATTTGTTGCACACATTACACGTGAATGGCTTCTCCCCTGTGTGAATACGATGGTGCACACGGAGGGTTGATGACTGTGCAAACGATTTGTGGCATACCTCGCACGTGAATGGTTTCTCCCTGGTGTGAGTGTCTCCCTGGTTGA
This sequence comes from Ginglymostoma cirratum, assembly GCA_024137785.1. Taxonomy (NCBI): domain Eukaryota; kingdom Metazoa; phylum Chordata; class Chondrichthyes; order Orectolobiformes; family Ginglymostomatidae; genus Ginglymostoma; species Ginglymostoma cirratum. The sequence goes on from JAHRHZ010000002.1 coordinate 4,870,701, forward strand.
GGAAGGTTGATAACTGTGAAAATGAGCTATTGTATGTCTCACATGTCACTGATTTCTCCCCTGTGTGAATCTTCGGGTAGGACAGGATGTGGGAGGATTGAGTGAAAGGCATTTCAGAAACATCACAACTGAAGGGCTTCTCCCAGGCATGCATCATCACAATAGCTTCAGTGCAAACCTCACACTTGAATGGTTTCTCTTCCATATGCCTGTCTGTGTGTTCACAACTGAAGCACCTTGCTTGAGAGGTGGTGTCAGGACTCTGGAGCCTTCCACAAATGCCTCACATTTGAATAGAATTGAGTCAGTGGCTTGATGAATGAATGAAGCTCTTACCACACTTGGAACCACTCACACTTCTTCAGCCTCACCCTGACCGAACATCCACAGCCGAATCTTCAGATAGGCTGGTTCTGATGGAAGGTTCCACACCCTGACCAGTTTCAGATCTGATGATATGTCAAAACCTCCCCTGACCCAACCGATTTCTAGATGATGGTTTCACCGCCCAACCTTCTTTGTGTCAAGCAACGCTGTAAAGGGACTGGATGTTTCCCACTTTTGTGGAGTTGTTCCTTGGATAATGGTCAGGATCTCTGTGGTATCTATCCTCTCTGTATTCTCTGGTGTAGCACAGTGCAATCCTTCTGTAAAACAAGAAAAGGAAACATGATTTATCCATCTCCATCTCCTCCTTTGCTGAAGGGGCTGACTCTCAGTTAGAGTCTGGCACTCACTGTGGAACAGTTTGCTAATTCCCTGTGTGGAGGAATCAGACACAAGGCCTTTCTTTTTCCTCACTTGTGTGATACCCTCTGTTTCCGGCAGGGACACTGGATAGGGACTAGGAATAGACAATGTGGCTACTTTCTTTCCTCACCCAACATCTTCCCAAGCACACAGTGAGGGCAATGGAAAGAGAGTGGGCATAGCATTAACTGGCTTTCAATTCATGAGAAGCTCGAGCCTTGACCTTTAGGAAATGCACTTGACAAAGTGACACTCAGGTGAAATGTTGATTCAATACATTGAAAATCCTCCTCTTATTTCCCAAAATTATTTGAAGAAAACTCACTGAGCAGAGGGCGATAGAAGCTGAGGAAAATGTTATTTCAGGGTACCTGATTGAAGGTTGCTGGTTTAATCTGGGAAATCACTTAACAGAATTTGGGATGTGTAGTCTATTAGCCACAGCACTGGGCAAAACTACCAATCTCCAAAACCAGGCTTTTCGGAAAAGCCAAGGCCTTCTGGTAAAATCTAAAAAGAAAGCAAACATTAAAAAAATACTTTAATAACTGCGTCTGCTGGTATGGCAGTGGAATTCTATGGCACTGAATAAACCATTCAGAGATGGGGAGTTCAAATTCCACCATGGAAAGCTTTACAAATAGAATTATTGCGCGAAATAGGTAATGCTGGTGTTTATGTTTCACAATGAACATTCTCTCACCCTTCTACATCTCAGTAAACTGAGATTTCCCTTCTAATTTCTCATTCATGTGTTTATCTAATTTCCATTAAAAAGTTATTTGCCTCAACCATTCCATATTGTGAATCTAAATGTGAAGTTTTTGGAATTTCTGGAATAAAATCAAAATGACATCAAAACTTTCAGCCTATCCTAAAACTCCAAATATTATCCATCAGGGAAGGAAAACTGTGACACTGCCTGGTCTAGTCTATGTGACTACTCCATACAACATGGCAAACCGACTGTCTTCTGAAGTGGCCGAGCAAACGATGATAAACAATCACTACAAAATGCAACAATAAAAGCAGGTAAGCAAAGAGATCTTCATTTTATTCTGACACAATGCCAGAATTGTGAAGGTGATCTCAACTCAGTGAAATCTGTAAAGTCTCTCTTACCAAGGTCCGAGTTCCCAAGTCAGGAGAGCTACCCACAGACTGGTCAAGTAACAGGGAGACTTCCTGAATTGTACCAATCTGGGAAAATCCCAGACTTCTCTGTCACCATCCCTGGGAATGTCCTATCCTACAGGCAGCTGAGGAGGTATTCAATATTGACTCCATGAGTGGCATGGCCTTAGAACAAACAAGTTCAGAAAAACTAATCACTTCCCTCCTATCTGAAGAATGAATACTACACCATATTAGTCATTACTAGGGAAGTAAACTGAGAACACATCTGTACCATTGCGGATGGATATTGTAGGATAAAATCTGTAAAAAGATGGCAAGGCGATGCTTTTCAGGGAGAACTGTCCAAAGAGATAGCAGATGCAGATGGAAAAACTACAGAAACTAGACGTATGGACCCATGGCTCGAATTAGCTTTTCAGGTTATAGTTTTTTTTTTAAATGAGATCCATTGACCTGAAAATCAGTTGTTTACAACAACAGGAAGCTCTTGTTGCGGTTTCTCACTATGAAGGAAACCATTCAGGTATCTTCAGGTTGCACTCTCAGGATTCCCTTCTGGGCTGATACAGCAAAATTGAGACATTTTCCTCATGAAGATTACTGCATTTTTATTTGAAAACTGCGAGCTTGCCTTGAGGGTGTCTAATTAGATTGGTTTAGCTAGCAGGGTAGTAGAATGACTTTAAATCAACAATGTTATTTTCAGAGGCTGACTGCAAATAGGTTACCACAAAAGTACGATCATAACGCATCTGAACAAAAGAGTCATGGAGCAATAGAGTTAGTAGTCAGGCTCTGGGATGTGTTGCTGGACAAAGAGGCCTAGGGGTACAGCTGTATAGTTCCTTCAAAGTGGCGTCACAGGTAGACAGGGTGGTGAAGGCGGTATTTAGCACATTTGCCTCAGGACACTGAGGCGGCTACTTTTAGAATACTGCTTATAGGAAAGGTGTTGTGAAACTTGAAAGAATTCAGAAGAAATTTAAAGATGTTGTTGAGGTTGGAGGGTTTGAGCTATAGGGAAAGTCTAACTAGGCTGGGACTATTTTTCTCTAGAGTGTTGGAGGATGGGGGATGACGTTAGAGGTTTATAAAATCATGAGGGGCTTGGACACAGCGAATAGCCAAGGTCCTTATCCCCGGTGTAGGGGAGTCCAAAACTAGAGACAGAAGTTTAAGGTAAGAGGGGAAAGATTTAAGAGGCCTCAAGGGCAACTTTTTCATACAGATGGTGGTGCATGTGTACAATGAGCTGCGAGAGGAAGTGGTGAAGGCAGGTACAATTACAACATTTAAAAGGCAACTGGACGGGTATACGAATAGGAAGGGTTTAAGAGGGATATGGGCTAAATGTTAGCAAATGGGACTAGATCGGTTTAGTCAGCACAGATGGGTTGGACAATACGATCCATTTCCTGTGCTGTATGACTCTGATTCTATAATTAGTTAGCTCCTTGAACTGGGGTTGTCTAATGGCACCATTGCAGGTTTTTTTCCCTTCATTGTGAGGCTCCTGTTAATTGGGCCAGCATTTACTACCAACCCCTAACTACCCAAACGGAGGGCAATTAAAAATCAACTACATTGCTAGCAATTTGGAGTCTCACAGGTTAGACCAGGTAAGGAAGTCAAGATTTCCTTCCCTAAAAGGCATTAGGTAAGCCAGGTGCTTTTACAACAGTAACAGAAGTACCTGGAAAAGCTCAGCGGGTCTGAAGAAAAATCAAAGTTATCGTTTCAGGTCTGGTGACCCTTCCTCAGAACTGATGGTAGCTAGGATAATGTTGGTTTGTATGCAGAAGATAGGGTGGGGGGAAGAGGGTAAGGAGTAAATGATAGGTGGGGTTAGGGCCCAATGAAAGAGAAGAACGGTTGGACAAACGAGTTGATAACGATCTGGCTAGGAGGGTGAATAGCTGTAAATGGGGGCTGTTGGTGACTAACAATAGGTAGTGTGATAACAATGCCTGGTGGTTGGAGTAGGGGGGCTAGGACATGGGAGAGTTCAGGCCCTAAAATTATTGAATTCGAGAGAGTCTGGAGCACAGCTAGGTCCCCAAGCAGAAAATGAAGCGTTCTTCTTCCAAACTGGACTGAGCTTCGCTGGAACACTGCAGCAAGCCCGAGACAGAGATGTTACCCAGGGCGGTGTATTAAAGTGGCAGGCAACTGGAAGTTCAGGGTCTTTTTGCAGGCAGAACATAGGTGCTCTGCAAAGTGATCTCACAGTCTATGCTTTGATCTGCCAATGTAGAAGAGACCACATTGTAAGCAATGAATGCAGGAGACTAAATTGTGGGAAGTGCAGGTAAAGTGCTGCTTCGTCTGGAAGGTATGTTTGGGCCTTTGGATACTGGGGGCGAAGGACGTAACTGGGCAGATATTACACTTTCAGCTGTTGCAGGGGAAGGTGCTGTGGGGGTGTGTTGGGGAGTAAAGGAAGAATCGACAAAGGGCACGGTCCCTGCAGAAGGTGGACAAGGGAGGGGAGTGGAGCTGGTGTCTGGTGGATGCAGCATTGGCGCTCGACGATCTTCTGGATGTGGAAACTGGTGGAATGGTAGGTAAGGACAAGGGGAACCTATTGTTGTTGTGGGAGGGAAGAGACGGGATGAGGGCGAACGTATGGGAGATGGGTTGGACCCAGTTAAGGGCCCTGTTGACAATGGTGCTGGGGAATCTTCAGTTGTGGAAGAAGGCGGACATTTGAGGCTCCCTTGTCGAAACTGGCCTCATCTGAACATATGCAACAGAGATGGAGGAACTAAGAGAATGGAAGAGATAGTAGGAACTGCAGATGCTGGAGAATCTGAGATAACAAGGTGTAGAGCTAGATGAACACAGCAGGCCGAGCAGCATCAGAGGAGCAGGAAAGCTGACGTTTCGGGCCTAGACCCTTCTTCAGAAAATCTTCAGAGAACGGAACGTAGTCTTTACAGGAAGCAGGGTGTGAGGATGTATCGTCCAGGTAGCTGAGGGAGTCAGTGGAATGTTAGTGGCCAGTCTATTCCCCAGAAGTGGAATCAGAGATGTTGATGAAGGGAAGGGAGGACTCAGAGACAGGTCAGGTGAAAGTGAGGGCAAGGTGGACATTGAAAGTGAAATTGATGAATTTTTCCAATTCCGGAAAAGAGTGGGAAGCAGCACCAATGAGATCAATATATTGGAGAAAGAGTTGTGTGTGAGGGCCAGGACTGGAACAAGGAACGATCCACATACCCCACAAAGAGACAGGCATAACCGGGGCCGTTCTCTCCAGGATACCCTGGTCCATTCTTCCTTCACCCCCAACACACCCCACAGCACCTTCCCCTTCAACCGCCAAAAGGTGAAACACCTGCCCATTTACGTCCTCTGTCCCCAGTATCCAAGGGCCCAAACATACTTTCGAGGTGAAGCAGCACTTTACCTGCACTTCCCACAATTTAGTCTCCTGCATTCACTACTTACAATGTGGTCTCCTCTACATTGGGAGAGCAAAGCATAGACTGTGTGACTGTTTCACAAAACAGCTACATTCTGCCTGCCAAAAAGACCCTGAACTTCCAGTTGCCTGCGACTTTAACACCACCCTGTTCTCTAGCCAACATCTGTGTCAGGCTTGCTGCCATGTTCCAGCAAAGCTCAGCAAAAGTTGGAAGAACACTGCCTCACTTTCCACTTGGGGACCCTGCTGCCCTCCGAACTCCATATATAGTTCAATAATACTAGAGCCTGTCCCATGTCCTCACTCCAACACCCACACACCAGGCCTTGTTATCACAGTCTGCCATTGCACACTACCTATAGTTAGTCCCCATTAACAAATAATTACCCTCTTAGCCAGATCGTTATCAACTCCTGTGTCTGTCCAACTGTTCCTCTCACTCTCTTTGGGCTCTATCCCCAGCTATCGTTTACGCCTTACCCCTTCCTCCACCCTATCTTCTGCACATAAACCAACATTTTCCTATCTACCATCAGTTTTGTTGAAGGGTCACCAGATCCTAAGCGTTAACTCTGATTTTTCTTCACAGATGCTGCTAGACCTGCTGAGCTTTTCCAGCAACTTCTATTTTTGCCCCGATTTACACCATTCCGTAATTGTTTCGGCTTTTACGATAATGTTTCAATAGGCCATCGTTCCATAGCAGAGTTATATTGAGTTCAAGTTCTTTAAGTGCCACAGTGCGATTTGAAACCCTGGACTCAGGGTCTGTTCCTTATGCTGTACAACTATATGGCTCTGGGTATGGATTACTATTCCAGTGAATATAACAAACACACACCCCAACCAGCATGGGCCAAGATTTAAAAAAAAGCCGAGACGATGGGGCTACCTGAATTGCCCCTGCAGAGATCAGACAGATTGAACGACCACCTTTCACCCAACCACCTTTGTACAATCCTACAACTACACTCACCATCTCCTTACTGTATCTTCAACCTCCGAGCGGAAATGAATGTGCGGAGGTGAGGATCTCTGATTGACGTTCCTATCAGCCAATTAAGTGGCCGTTTCCGCAAAAGCACGAGCATCCATCATCCTTTTCACCAATCACAGTGAAGCGGATCCGTTGAGGGCAGCACCATTGTTGCGCAGGCGCTGTGGACCGGCGGACTTATCGGCTGTTAGCTGCAGCCCCTAACGATGGAGGAAGTGGGTTGGCTAAAGGGTGGTGCTGAACGGCAGTGACTCTGTTTCCCAAAATAATAGTCCTTTGTGAAATTCAGTCGATGTCAACGATCCCAATGGGTTCACTAAACTGCCTCACCAACCACCGCCACCGATGGTTCCGGTGTCCGCTTTGGGCGCTTTCCACACGAATGCGCTTTTGTGCGCGCGCACTCTCGCGTGCAGTTGCCGGAGGCGGGCGCGCGGCCGGTTGTGGAGCCAACACCGCCCCCTGCGCCTCCACTCCCGCCCCCCCCCAACTCCTTAAACCTCGAGGCGCGCACCTGCACCGCCCACGTGCCAAGTGCCCTCCTCCCCGCCTGGGACTCGTGCTCCCTGATTTGAACACCGTATCTCAACCGTCGCTGAGCCCCTTTTACAAAATGAATGTATAATCTCCCGGCGATCGATGAGACAGACTAAATCGCCCAGTGAATACTTTTGAGGAATCTCTGGCCATCAATTGTAAGAAATCTTAAACCTCTGTCACTGTTCTGTGGATGATCCTGACAGGATTCCCCCAAAGAGTGTCTGATGGTGCCTCCCCAAAGCGTTTGCGGGATGTCGACTTTTTCAGTCATTTTACACCCAGACAGCTCAGTGATTTCGTGGTAAACTTCACCAAGCGACGCTAGCACCCTGTCAAGAGTGTCTATCGGTCGGTCGTTCATAACGACTAGAAAGCAAAAGTTCAGGACGAGTTTCGGTCGTAAACGTTGACTTTCCTGCCTCTCGGGCCCTGTCTGACCTGCTGAGCTTTTCCAGCCTCATACCTATAGATTCTGCCTTCCAATATCTGCAGTCTTTATTGTCTCCAGAAAGCGGAGTTAACGTTTCCACTTCTACCGTAGCTGTAATTGTCCTTTTACAATAAAAGGAATAAGCCTCTGGGAATCTGGTTGTTTTCCCCCAGCCATTGTAAAGATATGAAGGACAAGAGTAGAACACTCCAGCCCTGCTCCGCCATTCAATAAGACCAAGGGGAACTGCTCCAATCCTCTCCTTGGTATCCATTAATCCATCTGCCTTTGGGTCCCTCTTCCTGCCTAACTCGTAGTCACACCTTCCTGTTCCTCACCGTATCGAGAATACCTTGTCCGAAGATGTGTGACTGCCTCCTGGGTACAGTAAACTTTGTTTTAACCGGCGTACAAAAAGAATTATATGCCTGAAATACCGAGCGTTTACTGTAATATTTCAATCTCCGAGTAGTCAGTTGATGGTGGAAGCGAGGGGCACTCTGCCTGTAAATTTTATTTAAGGTAAAATTGTGTTGTTATTTCACTGATTTATGGGGATAAAGTAAATCTAGGTGCAAGTATAACTGCTCTGTATTACCCCTCCCATGTTACTATTCTATTACTTATGTGCGTTTTTACGTTGATTACGTGGATCTCTTGATCAACCGCAATATTTGATCAATTGGCACGCTACCCTGGTCCCATGGGTTCATTAAATATTTGCTGCACAAAGAATCCAGATTATTTTCGTTTAGCCTTCAACTCGTAAAGTCCGAGAAAATTGAGTGCTCAAGGCCAGAACTTTTCCTTTAGAGAAGTGAATTCGTGGACCGTCATACGACAAAGCTCGAGGAAAATTGATGCCCGAAAGCAAGAGTGATAAAGGTCGCAAGTTTGGTTTCTCCTAAACTCGTCAGAGAGCTGAATACAACGCTTATTCTCGCCTAGATAACAAGGTGTGGGGCTGGATGAACTCAGCGGGCCGAGCAGGAAAGCTTGACGTTTTGGGCCTAGACTCTTCATCCAACATTTCTGATGAAGGGTCTAGGCCCGAAACGTCAAGCTTTCCTGATCCAATGATGCTGCTTGGCCCACTGTGTTCATCCAGCCCCACACCTTGTTATCTCGGATTCTCCAGCATCTGCAGTACCTTTTATCTCTATCGCTTATTCTCGTCTTCTAGTTGGAAGAAACTTGGTACCAAACTTTTGCTCCAGTATTTCCTTTTCTAATCAAAAAGCAAAACGCTGTAGATCCTGGAAATCTGAAGTAAAAACAACACATAAACCCCCAGTTGAAACTTCAGTCATTTACCACAGAGATGCTGAGGGGCGATCTGATAGAAGTACATAAAATTATGGGAGGCTTGGACAGTCGGAGTCTCTTTCCCCGGGTGGGAATATCAAATACTAGTGGGCATAGGTTTAAGGTGAGAGGAAAAAAGTTTAAAGGAGATGTACTAAGAATTTTTTTTACACTGGTTGGTAGATGTCTGGAATGTGCTGCCAGGGGAGGTTGCAGAAGCATGTAAAGCAATGTTTAAGAGGCATTTTGGCAGACATATGAACAGATCAGGAACAAAAACAAAGTTGCTGGAAAAGCTCAGCAGGTCTGGCAGCAGTTAACGTTTCGGGTCTGCTGACCCTACCTCAGAAATGATGGTGGCTGGGAAAACGTCAGTTTATATGCAGGAAATAGGGAGGTGGGTGGTGCATTGAAGTGGCAGGCAACGGGTAGTCCAGTGTCCCTGAACTACCCATTGCCTGCCACTTCAAAGCACCACCCTGCTCCCTGGCCAACATCTCTGTCTCTGGCTTGTTACAGTGTTCCAGTGAAGCCCAACGCAAGCTGGAGGAGCAACACCTCATTTTCCGCTTGGGGACCCTACAGCCCTCCGGACTCAATATTGAGTTCAATAATTTTAGGGCCTAAACTCTCCCATGTCCCAGCTCCCCCACCCCACATGCCAGGCTTTGTTACCACAAGGCCTGCCATTACACACCCTCTGTTGTTAGTCCCTAACAGTCCCCATTAACAACTATTCACCCTCCCAGCCTGATCATTAGTAACTCCTTTGTATGTCCAACTGTCTTTCTGTCTCTTCGGGCTCTATCCTCTCGTTTACACCCACCTCCCTATTTTTGGCATATAAACTGATGTTTTCCCAGCCACCATCAGTTCTGACGAAGGGTCACTGGACCCGAAATGTTAACTTTGTTTTCTCCCTCACAGGTGCTGCCAGAACTGTTGAGCCTTTCCAGCAACTTTGTTTTTATTTTGAAGTGCTATTTTACTTTGAAGTGCTGTTTTACAGCATCCGCAGTTCTTTTGGTTTTTATTTTGAACAGACAAGGATCTTGTCTGATGGGATTAGTTTAGAACGGTATCATGGTCAGTATGGACATGGTGGGCTGAAGGACCTGTTCCTATGCTATATTGTAACAGTGTGTGGCTGGAGGAACACAGCAGGCCAGGTAGCATCAGAGGAGCAGGAAAGTTGACGTTCTGTGTCAGGACCCTTCTTCGGAAGAAACGTCAACTTTCCTGCCCCTCTGATGCTGCCTGATCTGCTGTGTTCCTCCAGCTTCGCACTGTGTTATCTTTGACTCCAGCATCGGCAGTTCTTACTATCTCTGTGCTATATTGTTCTGTGTTTGTCCTGGATTGCAATGCTATCCTTGAGCTCCCACACACTGCAGCTTGGTACACCACCTGTACTGCTAGTCTTAATGAGTTCTAATTATTTAGTTATTATTCACTTAATTATGTTGATTCTTTTATCTTATTAGCATTACTACTACCAATGTGTATACTATGTTAAAATTTGGAAATAGAATTAGGAGGTGACCAGTACCTACAAATTGACTCTTGCTTTTGTGAAGACATTGCTTTTGTCAGCCATTGCAAATTCTTTTGGGGATTAACTGATGCTCTGACTGAGTTCAATCTGGGCCTTGCCCCTCAAGTTTTTATTAACAGGCACCACAGCTGCTGTTCACTCCCAGGTTTGCTTTGCTGCCACTCTGACTGAGTTTGATCAGGGCTTTGTCTCTCAGGCTTTTACTGAGAAGCTGAACTGCCACCATTCAGCCCCAGTTCACTTTGCTTCTCTTGCGCACCAACTGTGCACTGACACCCTGTTTTCGGTTAATGCTCCTACACAATCTACTAACTGATTCTTCAGAAACTGGAATCAGTACCTAAAGTGCTGATCTAGTCACTTATCAAAATTTCCTACTCCTTGCATGTCTGACATGTTCTACAAAACTACACTAGATCTTTATGAAGTCTTGGTCATGAAAAGTACCTGTTATTTTTGATGCCCATGTTTTCTGTATATTTATGTGCTTTAACTAGAAACTTCATAGGAACTTCAAGTGCTACTAGCAATATCTCCTTACAATATCTGGCAATGCCTGATTTGATGAACATACATCCGTTCTTCATCTGCAAGTCTGTGTGGATGCTTCCAGTTCCTCATCAGAACTGTTTTCAATATAATAATAACCTGGAACTCATATAATCTCAGCTTCAATGTGAGCTGTCTGTGTCAACTTACTTAACTCTGGGACTGTTCTGTGAGCCTCAGTTCATGAAGACACGCTTCTTAATTATCCTCATTTTTTTATTGAAGTTTCAACGACCCTAACATCTGGTTGCGGTGTAGCATTACTGTGACCTCTGGTGATGTGTTTGGTCTGGTTACTATATATGATGGAACAGTACCTGGGATCTGTTCCTGCAACTGTTTCCATTATTATAGGCAAAGCTATAACCTTCGTTCCTGTCAAGCCATTCCCCAGGAGTAAGTAATTCCATCCATTGGTAATCTCTTAACTACCCTGATATCCAGTGGTTCAGATAACAAGTCGAAATTCAATTGGACTTTTGTTCAATGCAACCAGGATATAATCTTCACTTATCTTGTTTACTAACACTTGGGGTTTCATTGAATTCTCTTGAAAAACCAAATCCTTCTCCATCAAAATAATTTGAGTAGCCCCTACAATCACTCAACATAGTTCTGGGCTTAGCTTCATCATTTGATTAAAAAATGGGTTATCTTCCCTTTAGACAAGAACCCTTTATATCTCTTAGACATTCTGTTCACTTTCTTGCACCCACAGCAGTGTTTTATCTCTGGCCTGTTGGTTGTAGTTAAAGCGACAGTTTGATCTGTGTTATCTTCCTATTTCTTTTTTGGACTCATTACAAACCCCAGTAGTCCCACTAGCCTACCTTGCAAATTCCAGCATTACATTGGAAACACTTAGGCCATTGATTTTCATTTCTAGCCTCAATATTTTCCTTTCTGATCTGAGGAAGAGATCTTGGGAATTCCCAGCTATCCACTCTTTACCCTAAATACTTGTCTACCTTTCACTCTCCAACTTCCCCTTTTAAATTTATGATGGGAGGGTATGGGTATGAAAAAGGTGTCTCCTGTATGCTTCAGGTCTTAACTGGAAGCAAAAATAGAAATTGCTGAAAAAGTCCAGCAGGTCTGGCAGCATCTGTGAAGGGAGATCAGAGTTAATGTTAACTCTGAATTTTCTGCACAGATGCTGCCAGACCTGCTGAGCTTTTCCAGCAATTTCTGTTTTTGATTCTGATTTCCAGCATCTGCAGTTCCTTTCGTTTTTATTCAGCTCTTAATTATATGCCTTTACTGCTGCCTGTCTGGCAGTTGTAACCAACAATAACAAATTACCGGAGAAATTCAGCAGGTTTGGCAGCATTTGTGGAGAGAAGAGAATTATCATTTTGAGTTCAGTGACCCTTCTTCAGAGCCTCTCAACCTCTTTTGTGATCCTGCCAACAGCCTTAATCCATGTTCATGGAGCAATCCATCTGGATTTGTACTTAAAGCCACAACTTTAAGTTCCACTCTGGGACCAAAGCATTGAGAATCGTGCCTGACACTTATTTGTTGGGAGTCCTTTCCTGCGTTTTACTCCGGTTCGGACACATCCTCTGAATGTAATAACAATGGGTGACTCATGCCAAATGAAATGTGAAAACAACAATTTTATTAAATTAACAATTAAAAATGAAGAAAGAAAACATGTAGTATAGCACAAACAGCATATTCAATTTGATGTGTTCTAGACAACTCCCAAATGTAATTTCCTCTTGGTACATTCATCAGATCTCTAGATCAGTCATCTATTAATATTCCTCCTTCTTCAGCAGTTGACTAGTTCACCCTTGCTGTCACAACAAATGCTGGATGCTGTGCCGCTTCAAGTCCAGGGCTGCTCCTAGACTTAACTGAAACAAGAATCTGACAACTACGAGTCCTTGTCAAATTCTCACAGGCACCACGAGACGTACACAGTGCAGGACTAAGCTGTTTATACAACAACCTGCTATCAAACAGGTTATGCTGTTTACCAGTCAAACTTGTTTGACTGTTTCCACACCATGTGCAAGGCTATTCATTGCCCTGGCTTGTAGTTCAAGGGTCATTGAACTAGAAAGAACTAACTCTTGATAAAACAATAGAAAACAACCTTCTATTAACAGATCTAGCAAGGAGAGAAAAACAATAAACAATGTTGCAAACCGCTTGAAAACAAAATGAAACAGTTCTTGGGGTTGTGAAGAAAATAGGTCCATAGTTAATGATATTAATATTGACCACATTACTGAATCAAAGCATAACCACAGTCTTAATGTCTACTTTTCAGTAACTATTTTTAAGTTTTAATACCGATTCAAACCACTTTCTATGAAAAACCAGTGCAAAATGGAAATAAAATGCAAAAACATAAAATTGCAAAAATTACTAATTGCAAACTGTAGGCCTACACACTCCATTGCAAGACCTAGGGCAGAAAGAGATTACCAAGACTGGGAATAGCAAGATTATGAAAGGAGTTTAAAACAATTTGTAGATAGCCTTAGAATGTAACCCTTTAGAAACTAAATCTAATGCAATACAAAATTATGTTATTGTCAGCTGTGTCTTTTTTTTTGTCATTTGTGTCTTAACTAGCACTTTCATCTCTGAGTCAAAAGGTTGTGTTTTTAAGTCTCAATGCAGCAACTGTGTGCAGTTATGACATTTACTGCATTACAACAGTGACTATACTTCAAAACTGCTTCATAGGCTGTTTGAAAAAAAAACACTTTTGGATATTCCGGGATAATGAAAGGTGATATATAAATGTAAGTCTTACTTTCTTAGGGAAATATTATGCTCCCTGTGAACTGGAAATTGTAAACCAAAGAAGAAAATATTCCAGTCCACAAGCGACAGTGAACCAGAACTCTCAATGCTGCCAAATAAGGTAATTTGGGTTAAGATAAAAAATAATTTATTGTTATTAATAAACCTATACATAAGATGAATAAAACAGCAGACAAACAACAACAACACAACATTTGGCCTACACCAAAATGTAACAACCATATACAAGAAATTTCTTCAGAGGGAACTAACAATTTGTATAAGCTCTTATGTTCAATTACAAGTGCTTCAATTTAAAAATAACCAGCAGCATAGCTTATATTTTAAACAAGATAAAATCAATTTTATTACACAATTATTGCTAACTATTATTTAAGTAAAATTACAGTTGAGCTAAAATAATAAGCAATGATGAAAGTTGTGTCTGAGGATGAAAATGTGATAATTCTCCAATATTGTTGCAAGCATAGATTGCAAAGGTTCTCTTCCTAAAATAAAAGGCTGTGATGTGGAGGTGCTGGTGTTGGACTAGGGTGGACAAAGTCAGAAGTCACACAACACCACGTTATAGTCTATCAGGTTCTTTTGAAATCACAAGCATTGAAAGTACTGCTCCTTCATCAGGTGAAGTGACTTCGTAAGCCTGTGATTTCAAATAAACCTGTTGGATTACAACCCGGTGTCATGTGATTTCTGACTTTGAAGAAGGGGTTGAAATCAAATTCACTACTTGTGATGGCTTTTGTAGTGAAATAGTTGGAAGTTGTTCCCACAAGTGGATTCAGTAAACAGCATAGGTCCTGAGAGGGAACACACTCTCCATTGTTTCATTTTTATGGCATTGCAGGCTGTGGAGCTTGGTAGTCTGGTTTAGTATAGCAGTCCTTTAATTGGATTTTTCTGGATGCCTTCCTTTGTTGCTGCTGTGAGCAATTTTTGTTCAAGATGTCTCTCTCCTGGTGGTCAGATGACGATTCTCCTTTAAATGGCTGTTCTCAGCCAATGTTATCACAATCAACAAAATGGTTGCAAATATTAACTTTGTTAACCAGTGTAGTCTTATGTATCACTGACACATACAGTTCAGGTCTCTCTGCAACACAGGCGTGTAATTGTTTCTATGCTCTGGAATTTTTGTTGACATGTGAAGTTACACTGCAGTCATCTGAAGATTGTACATCATGTGTACATGTGATAATCATGTTTAGTTTTGGCACGGAGGTAGCTCAAATAAATGAGTTTCACATCAATGGTTTTTAATACTGACACCACGGGGCAGTTGATTTTTGAGGTCAGTAGCCACTGTCAGGTAAATTTTGAATGGGGTGATCACACAGCCCTGTTTGACACTAGTCTGGATCTTGAAGCTTCTGTTTCAGGTCTCCCACTCAAGACAGTTACTGTCGTATCAAAAAGTAGTTGCAGGATGTGATGAAGCTTCTTGAACATCCACATCACTGGAGCACAAGATGCAGAACCTCATGAATATTCAAGGATTTACATCCTATTGAAAAGCTAGGCAGGTGGGCTGAGGGGGTGGGGTTGCCTTATTAGTAGGAAATGAAATTAAATTAATAGGAAGAAACAAAGTTGGGTCAGATGGTGTAGAATCTGTGTGGGTAGAATTGAGGAACCACAAAGGTAAAA